>CAAKHD010005193.1:58581-92062 GCA_901007705.1 Fistularia tabacaria | reverse complement strand
TTTTCCCCCCCCCCCCCCCCCCCCCCCCCCCCCAGCCCCCCCCCCCCCCCCCCCCCACCCCCCCCCCCCCCCCCGTCCCTGGTCAGTGTTGTGTGAAATGAGGAAACATGACAGCTGAGTCCGACAGCCCGACAAGGCGGTCGTATCCTCGCCGCGGCGCACTCCAGACAACACATACACAAACACACAGACACACACAAACAGTATACAGGTAACAGCTCAGTGACTTAAGCCCAGCATTCACTGGCCTCCTCTGGGTTGCAGACACAGTTCATACCAGCTGCTGTAAAACACACAATTACGTGACACACTCAGGTTCTTTCCGCTCAGTGCATCTGCCTCAGACTGACTTAATTGACTATTATCACTAACTGTATTGGTTCAATTTGAAACCTTCAAATATAAAAATAAATGTGGAGTTCTTAATGGATCACATGAAAATGTCCAATGCAAAATGCGTAGGTGGTTAGATCAAACATTAGTCGACTATGCTAAGACCAAGCGAATAATCTGAATGCACAGTTATACTTTACAGGTTTATAGGGGCTCTTATTCATGCGGTAACCAGGGCGCAGGTTTTTTATTTTCTCCATGCTTAATGATAAGGCGCTTTATTGGTTTTCTCACAAGTGATGATTGGATGTTTTAAGGATATGGGGGAAACACAGGAGGTTCCTGGAACTGAAAAAAACAAACAACAATGTTTCTTTTCAATCAGAAGGTTTTACACCATGTTGGAACTAAGGCCAGATTTTTACTTAATTCAGCGAAAAAATATATCCGTCTAGATAACTGTATGTGTATATGTTTGGGAGAAACATAGTATGAGACAGTTACTTAATAATGATGATTTACGACCTTCTCCTGTATCCTCTCTCAAACTAAGGAAGAATGTCAGGATCCTATGTCAATGTGTAAATATTAAACATACAAAATTATTATTTTTTTTCAACACTTTAGCATTGTTTTAGAATGATTAAAACTCCTTCTCTTAAACATATAGCCATTTTCACTTGTTTACTCTGAAGACAAGTATTTCAGTTCTTCTTCAGTTAATTTTCTTCTGCATGTATTTATCGATGTATGTATTCATTTATTTATTCATGTCCATCTATGTATGAATTCAATTATTTTTAATTCATTGCATCTACTCATTGTAAGTCAATACACAGCAAATTATCAATTGTTCATAACAATTTTACAACATTTTGAAAGAGACTTAAGTGAGCTGCAGGCAGCATAGACTGTGCCACATATTATGTCAGCGTTTGTCTTTTTTCTGTCCTTTCAACCAAATATCGAAAAAGAACGCTTCACTGCCCTCCCTATCAGGCAGTTATGTGGCTATTTCTCATGGATGTGATTAGCCGCCAACAGGAGCCCTCCAGTCTGATATTGTAATGTCGAAGAACAGCATGAGACCAAATCAACTTCCATCCAACTTCATTTATGAACTATATTTCATTTTGACATCTCGAGCCCCGAAAAAAGGACCTGTCCACTGTCCAGGGGCCCTGTGTGATCAATATTTGCAGGTAGCCATCTCTCCTTTGGTGAAATATGACTGCTGCACATGTTGCACGCATCCCCTCTGCACACTGATGACATGTTGATAACTCATATTGTTTCTATCTAGAACTTTGCAGTGTTTTTCATGTGCTGCGGGCGGTCACCAACTTCCAACTGAATAAGGTTCTGATTGTACTGCATGTGAATCTATCTATCTATCTATCTATCTATCTATCTATCTATCTATCTATCTATCTATCTATCTATCTATCTATCTATCTATCTATCTATCTATCTATCTATCTATCTATCTATCTATCTATCTATCTATCTATCCATCCATCCATCCATCCAGCCAGCCATTTGTCCATCTATCTATCCATCTGCCATCTTGTTTTCACAGAAATATGTGAAAGCAACAATATGATGTGTATATATACACACATATATATGTGTGTGTGCGTGTATGTATGTATGTATGTATGTGTACATGTGTATGTATGTATACTGTATATGTGGATATGCATATCCCTAGGTTTGGATGCCTGAAGGGACAGCTGCACAATTGTGAGGAATATTAGGAGATTTACAAAAAGGCGGCCCGGTAGGCCGATTGGTTTCATCGTACAGCGAATTGGCATGCAGAACAAGAACACCTGCCTCAGGTTTCTTTCCTGTGCAGCTGAATGTTGTTCTTGGAAATAATGAGAAGACTATTCTGAAAGTACACTCTTAGAATTGGTGGATGTAATTTAAGTCATAGTTATATTTCTACACTCGATCGGAAAAAAAGTGCTTGAAAGCACTGGAGATCACAAGTTGATGATTCTAAGAGAATAAGTGCTCACAGGGGGATTTTGGAAATGAGTTAGCTGACACTTCCCTCAGCTCAGCTGGCTGTCCTGACCACCTGGCACTTTGTTTTCGTCCGGTTGCTCTTCTACAGTGCTCTGACATAGACAGAGGAGCGAGTGGCTGCAGGTCATGACTAGTGTTTGATCAATTAGGTCAGTATTCCATTGAGAAAAATAAAATAAAATAAAACTGCAACAGTGGTTCAGATTATTACCTCAGATTCAGTGTGAGCAGCCAAATTGATTTCAGAGAACAAAATCATATACAGAATATGATTTGCTTGCTGCCAGGGCAGCGAATAGCCAAGTAACATTTGGCCAGTGGCCAGGACTCCTTTCATCAACTTTGAGCGATGCTAACAAGTCCAGATACACATTTTTCCTCTTTTCTACTCTTTCTCTCTTTCACACGCCTGTCCTGCATTTCTGCTTCCTCTCCCATCCCTCAGCTGCTGCCTCCTTCAGTCTCCTCCAGCAGCATTTCGTCCTGTGCTGATCACAGTAATTATCCATCTCCCAGCGATTCCTCTTTGCTTCTTGGCAACATACTTTGTCAAGACGATGTTAAACTGCCATGAGATATTCAGTCGGTGCTTCTGTGTGTAAGTGAGCTAATTGATGGTTAAGTGTACAAGGCCACGGATTTCTGCCCAATATAATTTGACGGGATGGATATAAATGCTGATCTTGGTGAAACCTGTCTAGTTTGTCAGTCTGTTTGCAAACTATTATATAAAGACATAATTTTATTTCTGTACTTTAGAAATTTTACTAATCTAATAATTAATATTAACAATGACATGATATGGACTTAATAAACCTAGGTGCAGCTTCAGTCTTGTTTCTTATTTATTGATTCTGTTAATGTTTTGACATTACAGCAGAGAACTTTACATGCATATAGATAAGTTTCTGGTATGTTCATTTGGATGCTTTATCATTCCTGTCTACTTAAATCGTGTGCTGGTGGTTGCTGATGATGTTTGTTTTTTCTACTTGAGCACTCAGAAGAAATTAGCGCAGCTATGAAAAAATATAAAATATAAAGCAAAGATCATGCATGGTTAAGTAGCTAAAAATACATATAGGCAAAGAAGAAAAAAAAACAAAAAGCAAAACTGAATAGCGAATGACAGGAACCCTTCTTGTAAATTTTAAAGCCATTTCCCTTCACATAGAAATTCAAAATGATCTATATATATACAGATCCGCTTTAAATGGTGTATGAAGACATCCACATAGGAGTCGGGGGTTTTATTTGTAGTTAAAGAACATTGTCCATCCCATTGCACTGCAGATTAAATGTAAAAGATCTCAATGCACAGTACATGCTTTTGTCACCAAACACAAAAAAAGGAAAACATGTACATATTCAGAAAATTCCATCATTATTTTATAGGGAGATTTGCTCAATTTTTACAGACCTTTCTGACATTTCCATCCATATTTGTGTGCTGCATCTATCCTTGCAAGTTTAAGTTTCAACTCACTTTTCATCCACTTTTTCAACGAAATGTACAAAATATGTTTGCTTGATTGTATGTCTTGATTGCTTGATGTATGTCTCTGAAGGGATGTGAGCACTTGCCATCGTCCTTCATGCTAAGCTGGCTAGCCAGAGCTGACTGTCTGGCTCAATGACACACAGACAGCAGAAGGAATAAACTTTCTTTTCATCTTGTCTTTATGTACATTTGTTAAGACGCTGGTGTGTTACATCAGCAGAATGGACTTTCAGTAAAATGAAGCTGGATATTCAGCCTTTATGATTTTTTTCATTTATCTGTATCTTTATTTTTTTTTAATTCCCCTTCCTTTTGACTCATTTTAGTGTTCTGTGCCAAAATCCCTATTGAATTAACTAAAATCTATGACAAAGTCTTTCCATGAGTTTTTCCATAAATGCTCTTTAAAGGTTTTTCAGCCAGTGTTCGGAGGCTTTTTGGTGTATTCAAGCTTTCATCAGGTACGTTGAAGTAAGAGTGATAATTAGCCTTGTCCATCAGTAAATGACAACCTTTTATGTACAAAATCTAAAGAAAAACTGGTCAGACAAAACAGGCAGGTTGAATTAATTTGCAAAACCAAGAATAATACATATATCAAATTATGCTGCTCTTTCATAAAGAGCTACACAAAGAAATTTGTTTTAGTGGCACTGGGTGTGAGGCTGTGTGTCACCCTGGAGGGCATCTCAGGGCTTGATATCGAGTTAAAACGATGGCGTGGTTTCACCGGTATACCAACTACTCCCCATCTGTTCTTCAATGTTTGTTACAGTTTATATGTACAAGTTGCTAATGTTTTTATATTTTGCAAAGTATGGTGTCATAGTGTCTTTGCTGCATTACGTGATGGATGCTAACTTAGGATGCTGTTTCCTTTGATGCTGGATGCTGTTTTCTTTGATCAGGGGGCTGTAGATTATTTTGTTTTCTTCATCTCCAGAAACATTTTGCTCCAGAGGCAAACTATTTTAACAGTGAAGAAAAATACAACAATAATAAGGATAATGATAATAACAGTTGAATAAAAAAATCAATAATTAAATTCATACATAAATTCTTACATTCACACATACATACATACGTACAAAAAAAAAAAAAAAACAATCACCAGTGGCTAATGACAATTAGATTATACTGACTGTATCTTTAAAATATTTACTCAGGCAGGAATATTTCTAATACGGTCTTTCCTTCTGCCGTCCTGCCAGGGGTTTATAAATCAGTTCATTAATTTGTTTTTGACAGTCATTAATCATATGCATAGACTCAGGTTTATTAAAGACTCAAGGAAAACATTTTGCTGAACCACATGCAATGAGTGGAAATTATTTTTCAAGAGGCATGGGCCAGTTACAGTGTGTTTAAACAGAAGAGTTTGAGTACTTAAGCAAAGAAACAGAATGGCCATGCTCGTCCGGACAGTCAGACTGTGCTGACTAGCATGGCCATTCTAGTCGGGGCCAGGAAGTCTTAATGATAGGGCTCTTTAAGAATACTTTTTTGTTATGTCAGGGTTGTCCCCGTGGCCGTGTACTTAGTGAGCACGCACCTGCGGTGGATTGATTGCCATGAGTGCAATGTTTGCTGGCAGTGAGGGCTTGAAAGCCAGCACTTTGAGCCTCACTGGTTGCTGGGTCATTCCCTCTTTCCTCCTGTCTCCCTAAGCCACCTCCCCCTCCTACGCTCCTTTCCCCTGGTGGCGTATACGCATGCATCTTGCCGGGCCACCAATCCCCCCCTAGCGATGTAAACCCGTGCACCTTGTCGGGCCTCCGCTCCCACTGCCGGTGTAAACCCTTACATCCTGGCGGGCCACCACCTTCCTCGGCAGTGCATGCTAGCGCCTCCCGCCCCAACCAGGCTTCCTGATCCTGCCCGCTGCATGTTTCTGACCAGGTTTCTTCCCTCGTCAGTCTATAACAGCACCTCTTGCCTGGCCACCTGTGACCCGACCTAGCTTCCCTCGTCGGTCTATGTTGATGTATTCTAGTGCCTAGTTGCCTGCTCTTGTCCAGCGTCCCCCCTACCTGGCCCACCTGTTCCTGCCCTGCACCCCCACCCCCACCTGGTCTGCCTGTTCCTGCACCCTGCCTCTCATACAGTGACAGCCGGGATAGGCTCCAGCATTCCCGTGACCCTACGCGGAGGATCAGCAGCAGAAAATGGGTGGATGGTTTCCCTAGAAACAGGAAATCCTTGTTAAATGTCTGACTGCAGTAGCAAATTGTCAGTCCTTATTGAGGCCATTTCTTGCAAGTTTCCATTGTTGCCAGCTCCGGAGTGTCCTTATGGAAAGATAACTATTCAAGTAAGACATTTAGCTTCTTAGAATGTTTCCAGCAATCGCTCAGCCTGATTTGTGATTTCTCAGTTTTCTAAGAGAAACTTTTCTCCAGCAGAAATCCCCTCCACGAACTCTGGCCCACTAACTAAATACAAATGAGATAAAGCCAGACAAAATTTGACAAACCCACCAAGAGGATAAACCGTTAACATGAAAAAATATTCAGAGTTTAAATTCTCTATCTTATCACGTTTCTTGAGTTTTACTGAATCTTTTGCTGAAAACTTTTACTGAAAACCAAAGTTCTGTTGTTCAATGGAGCATTTGTGTCGTTACTTAGCAACACAAATGTGCTCACATGATGATATTGCACAATCATTGGACAAAAAGAAAAAATGAATTCATAAGAATAGTAATAACAATAATTCATTGAGCAATTTCTTTGAAAAAACAAAAAAAACAAACAGGATCACTTGATCAAAAAGTTGATAATGATAATAACTTCCCGGTTCTTCTGAGAGAGTTTTGCAGAGCAAGGACACAACAACCCTTGTGAGGTAGAATGCTGATAAGAACATTGACATTTGTTGGTCATATACACTTTCAAATTTTGTCAGAGTTAATTAATCAAAGTCAGGATACCAGTTATGCAGGAGATCATTGATCTCAAAGAAATAGCCATATTTTTTATTCTTATTTTGTTCAGCCCATCCTCTCTCTAGCTTTCAAAATACATTCATGGCCAATCTCTGGTTTTCCACATCCTTGGTGTTAATCGGCAGTGTTTTCATCATCTCAGTCCTGATTTAAATCTCCTAAGACTCTGTGATAATCACTTTAAAATGACTCTTATCAAAGCATTTGGTCAGATTAACAGGATTGGAAGCTGCAACAGGGGTCTACATAATAATCTGCTCATTTTACAAGCGTGACACAGCTGCTGTTCCACATTATCTCATCAATAAAATTAGATATTAAATTGAGGATCATAAGTGAAAACCGTCACTTACAGCAAAAAGGTTCTTGGTTTGATTCCCACGGGGGCTTTCATGTTTGGATTTTGTATTCTCTTTCACTTGAGGCTGTGTATTTTATTTCTACACGCCAAAAGCATGCAGCGGTTTATCTGCATACTAAATTGGAGAGTGAACAGTTTCATTTCTCAATATTTGGCCCTGTGATGGATTGTTGATTGGTCCAGGATGGATTTGCCCCACCTCTGACCCAATGACAGCTTGGATTTCCCTAACCACAGTGCTAACCTGACTGAACTACACGTTTGTGTTCGACTGAAGCACGGGCGGTGTAAATGATAAAGATGATAATTTAGTCACAGCCAGTTTGAAGGGACTTTTATTTTCCTTTTTTTTTTTCGTTCGTGTTCTTATTCTTATTCTTATTCTTATTCTTATTCTTATTCTTATTCTTATTCTTATTCTTATTCTTATTCTTATTCTTATTCTTATTCTTATTCTTATTCTTATTCTTATTCTTATTCTTATTCTTATTCTTATTCTTATTCTTATTCTTATTCTTATTCTTAGTTGATTCAGTCATTTATTCAGTGATTCATTCCAGCCAGGGGAGGGGGGGTTCATCTTGGAGCGGTTGGCAGTCAATCACAGGGTCACATACAGAGACATTCAACCATTCAGTCCTTCACTCATACATCTGGATAATTCCGGGTCACCAATGAACCCGTTGTATGCCTTTTGCACTGTGGGAGGAAACCAGAGAAGCCAGAGGAAAAAAGATGCAGACCAAGGAGAACATGTAAACTACACAGACAGACCCCCTGTTGGAATGGAACCAGGAACCCTCTTGCTGTGAGGCAGAAGCGCCACTGCGGTACAGCACTGCCCATAGTTGTCTTATTATTACTATTAGTTGTAGTAGTAGTAGTCGTTGTAGTATTATTAATAGTAGCAGTCGTAGCAGCAGTAGTAGTAGTGGTCAATAAAGGACTGTCCTCAGAATTCTTTTCGAGGGCACACCTGATAGATGCCCTATGTACAGATCTCATAAATTATGCATCAAAGAAGAATTGATAATAATAATCCATGACAATTCTATAGGTGAAAATGAATAATTGTGAGTCTGGGTCATGATTTTCAGCCAGACAAATGTCACACATTCACAGTTGAATGAGGTTTTCATCACCATGGAGACAGAGTTATCTCACTACTGTCTAACCCCCATTATGGAGGGCTACTGGACCCTAGTTTTGGAATTGGGAAATGGAAATTAAGTCAGAGGGAGGAGAAATAATAGGGCCGACTCTTTAATTTCTAAGGAACTTGTAAGATTGAATTCCACCCAGGGTGGTAGCACCAGTTGTCAGCGTCCAGCACAGGTATTGGTATCATCAACCATCAATCTGCACTTACTTCCTACAAATTTTCACAGAAAAAGCCGGGTCTTCTCAGTGAGAGAAGACCCTTTGCTCTGCTGTCCAGTTGTTAATATTTCTGACATTTCAAACCTAGTGAGTAGTTCTGATGTCATTACAGCCTGTTAGGCCACTGTAGTTATTTCAAGACATTGGGCAAATAATTCCAGCAATGCCATGTGGCCATAAGGAGGGAAATAACGTAACAAATGCTACACACAGGTTTTATATTATAATGTTTACATTACCAATTAGGACATAACCCTCGGTTACACTATTAATGGCACAAGTAAGAAATATACTGTATGCGTACCAGTATTATCTAGCCTGAATCAAGTGTGCTATTTTCAAGTTGGATCAGGGGAAACAGTATAATACGGTTTGTTTGATGAAGAATCGGACTGCAGTACTTGTAATGAGGCGTGTCTGTGGAGTTTCTCAATCATCCAGGCCATGGTCAAAAACTTCTATGAGAAGAAGTTTTTGAAAAGACTTTAAAAAGGCCTAAGCTTTCACCTTGCGGGACTTCCTTTGTTTTCTCTGTCCCTTTCTCTGATTCAAATGAGAGTGGCAGTGAAAGACACAAATATCACTATTTGAGATGTTTGTTCTTGCTCACTGTGTGTGAGTGTGTTTGTGTTGACACGCATTTCCCTATTTTCTTGAGACATACACGGGGTCTTCGACTTACATCATCCTCAACTTTTTTCTAAATTTCGATTTTCCAGCAATTGCTCAGTAAATAATTTCAAAATTATATCTCAGCTTGATGACATGAACATGTTTTTGAGAAGAATGGACCATTGCACTACATTTATTTGGGAGCTGTTGCGTCAGTTGGGTCTGAGCATATGCTCTTTGGATACTGCATGCTTTGTTTATCTGCTCTCAATTTTATGTTTGTATTTTATTACAATTTTATTTTTGTCATTTTTCTGCTCTATAATTATATTCATTTCATTTTCCTACGGCCTATTTCTGTTTATTGATAGAAGGTATGACATCAGTGTATATTTGGCTAGGTAAGACTCATGCTACCCTACATCAGGCGACAGATTTGGAAGACTCGTGGTAAACTATCATCTCATGCTTACTCACATCTGAAGACATGTTATTAGTTGCAGCCTAGTCTCAGACTGAGCTTTTACAAAGACTGTGAATCTTACAGGGTCACTAATTACAAGGCTGCAACTGGAATTTTTCAGCAATTTTTTCCCACCATGCAATATTTTTCATCAGGGTATTTGAAGAGCCGCTGCCATCTCTGTCCATTCTTTTTCCTCTCGGTACGTTGGAGAGTTGACGTTGTAAAACATGTGCTGTTCTGTCCACAGCTCCACCATCACCTCCTCTCTCTGGACGATCCATATTAATCGGACCATCCTTCATCTTTATGGTTTACAAATACCGCCGATAATTACTGGCTCTGACGAAAATACCGCTCTGCTCTGAAAATTGTTTGTCTACCAGGTTTCCTATTTCCGGTTTTGTTAGCTCATCTATTGTTTGTTGATTTTCTTACGTCATTGTAATGACGGAAAGACTTGTGATGATATCACAGCAATTGATGCTCTTGTAACCCCAAGACTGGGAAAATAATAATCTAAAACAGCTCAGATGACCGACGTATACTTAACAATTGGGATGACTGTAGTCATGACTCCAATAAAGCTCCGAAAATTTTCATCTGAATTTCAGTTTTTAGTCTGTTATCGTGAAAATCTTTTAGTGTAAGCCCAGCATTAGGCTATGATATTTCCGACTGTCATTGAAAATGACCTTATGTTTGTCCGTTGGAATGGATCTCTTGACTTTCAGACTTGCAGGCTTTGAATGGTATATCTATGTGATAACTAGCTCATTATTATTTGTTCCAGTCACACTTTGAGCCTCTTTCTGGAGGTCCACCTCCAACTCAGAAAACTTCTCTTAATGGCAAACTTGTGTATGTTTATCACGTGAGCCGTGAGAAAAGTCACTTTACTTGTAAAATGAAAAGAAGCATGAAGTTGTGGAGGGAAACTAACAAGATTGTTTGGTCACAGTTAGTGGATTGTTGTTGGCTTTAGAGGCCGTGGAAATCGAGCAGACAGCCAGGGCGGGTATTTCCTCTCTCTCTCCCCCTCCTTGTGGAGTGACTAAGAGTTTGGCATAAAATGGTGAGGATTTCAGTTGGGATTGGACGGACTTGAATAAATGAAATGACCTTAAACAAAGCACTGTTGTATTTGTGTGTGTGTGTGTGTGTGTGTGTGTGTGTGTGTGTGTGTGTGTGTGTGCTGATTGCTCAAGTCAATCCCATGCCTCATGCCCTTCACTTTTTGTTTTAGAACACTTTGGCCAAGATCACCAGCTAATGCATGTCCAGCACCGAGGCACACATTTGGTGAAGTCCTGTCAGAGTTACAGGCAAAGAAAATTCGCATTTGCTCAGACCTGCATTGGCACCTGTAACAAGGACTGTTACAGAACAAGGGATTTAAGGGGAAAAAAAAGGCTGGTCAGAGAGGAGGTTTTCTGGAGACGTGAGAGAGAAAAAGGTCAGAGTCAGAATGATGGTGTGGTTGAAAAATGACTATCGAGTCCTCAGTTTCCTCATCATCATGTCACTCGGGAGTCAGGAAAATGCAAATTCCCTTTTTTTCTCCATGTTTCTTTTTATTTGATTACATTTCTTGTATTTTTGAATCATTCAGAAGTCAAGGAATGTTGCAAGTGTAATCTTTACTCACAGATGAGCTCAGGAGTCATTGCTGTTTTTATACTCTTGTCATAACATGCTTTAAATTCCTTGGGAAAACTTTTAACCGGTCGACTAAATGCTGACATAAATCCTCTTAATTTTGAAGTGTTATGTCGAAATTCAACCATTTTTTTGAGTTACATATGCTTTAGTAATTGCAGGCACTAATATACCCTGATGCATTCCCCCCTGCTGTGAAAAAGGGTTGTTGAAATGAGCAGTTCTCTCCTTCCAGAAGAAATTCCATAAACCGTTGCTTAATTGTAACCATTGTGTTGACAGAAGAAACAAATGCTAATTATATGAAGCTTTAAGGAACACAACGGTAGGTTTCAAAACTATATCGTTAGCAGAAAACTAAAAATAATGTCAAAAATAACATGCCATCACAGTCTTTCTTTGGGGGCGGGGGTTGTCTTAATGGGATCCATGTGTTTCAGTAACATTATGAAGTCCAAAAGAGTAGGCTGATTAAATTCTCCATTCTCATTAAACATAGCTTAGGGATTTTTCCCTCATCCATCATTGAGCAGCAGAAAGGCTGTGCAACAAACTCTGTATCCAGTTCTCTTTATCATTTTATGATTCATATAATGTTATAGTACCAGATAAAGAGGGATGATTTTTCAAATATCACAAAAGTGAAAAAATTAATTTCTGTCAATTACAATAAATTCATATTTCCAGTTACAGCGAGTTGTGTTGTGTTATTTCCTATGCCCGTGTCATCTGCTGTGGCATAGTCTTTCTGGGAAACCAAAATTCATATATTTGCAACGTATATTCAGGGAAAAGAAGTCAGTGCAATATTTGATAAAATTCTCAGCATGCAAGTTCTGCACTTTGTCAGTCTGCATCATCCGTCAGTGCAACTCAAAAATAAATGGCCTAATGATTCTTTATTGACATCCAGTATTACAGATGCTTGCCATGTTCAGGGGGAGCGTGGATGGATTTTGGAAAGACTCTCTGCATTTGCTCAATCAATGTTGGCCACTGTCTGGAGATCAAACACACACACACACACACACACACACACACACACACACACACACACACACACACACACACACACACACACAGTCTGGTTATGGTATCTGGAGTGTTCCCTCTGTTGTGTCTCTATTTCTACCTGTTCCCTGGGCAACCAGTCACTGGGGACGTACCAGAGTTACTAAGTTACTGGTGCTGTCAGGTGTGTAGTGTATGTATGTGTGTGTTTGTTTGTGTGTGTGTGTGTGTGTGCGCGCGCGTGTGTTTCTTCAGAGGAATGAACATTCCAAATGCTTTACTGTTCAAAGAGCCTTCTTTTCTTATATTTTCCATTACTGCAAAACCCAAGTTCATAGTCTGCCTGAAACGCTTCTTCTCAAACACTGTCTGTAGCTGATTTTCTTTGGGGATTATTGCTGAAATAACTGCTTTCCAAATAAAAGCTTGCTATTATACATGTTAACTCAGTGAGTTCAACACCTAATAATGCAATCAAATATGTCTGCTTCTCCATTTGCGCCTCTTGAATCAATAGTCATACGAGAGGAGGATGGCAAGATACATACATTCACTAATGTTTATATCATGAAGACGGTTGGTACATGAATAACTTTGGTCTGGTTCAACAGAAACTGCGAGGGATGATAAAAGATAATGTCGACTCATATAAATTTAAATTGATTGTCTGATAAGATATCATTCATACCAAGTTTCCTGGACACAATGTTGCAGTGGTGCCAGAGCCAGACCAAGCTGACAGTGGGTGAGAGCCATGGCTTGATATGGATCGGTGACTGGTTGATCACAGGGTCCAGAAAAAAGAGATACAACCACTCAGTCTCTCATTTACAGCTATGGTTAGTTTAGTTTTCAGCTGACATACTATGTGGTTTTAGAAAGAGCCGGCTAGAGAACCTCAAAATGACCCACACAGACACAGGGAGATCATGCAAACAAAAAGGATCGAAATTGTAATAATTTTCATGTTACATTTCGGTACGACAGTATGACTTGTCCATAACAAACACCATGTTGAGGCAATAAGGGGTCCAAAGATGCAACCCTTGAAACCCACCAGTGGACCTCAGACCCCAGCGGTGAGGGATGCCGTCAAACTGAGTCCTATCGGGTCTGTCTGGCCTGTGGGGCTCTGGAGGCAACTGAAAGGTACCGGCAGGCCAAGCGGCATGCAGCTTCGGTGGTCACTGAAGCAAAAACTTGTGCACGGGAGGAGTTCGGGGAGACCGTGGAGAACTCCGTTGGGCTTCAAGGAGATTCTGCTCCACCATCCGGTGGCTCAGGAGGGGAAAGCAGTGCTCCATCAACATTGTGTATCGTGTGAGCATGGCGCTGCTGACCTCAATTTGAGACGTTGAAGATCGGTGGAAGGAATTCTTCCGGGACCTCCTCAATCCCGTTAAAATGCCTTCCAATGAGGAAGCCGAGCCGGTGGACTCTAGAGCGGATCTGCCTATTTCTGGGGCTGAAGTTGCTGAAGCAGTCAAAAAGCTCTTCAATAGCTGGGCCCCGGGGGTGAATGAGGTCCGCCCTCTGTTCCTCAGGGTTCTGGAAGTTGTAGGGCTGTCCTGGCTCACATGGCTCTGCAGCATTGTGTGGACGTCGGGACATTGCCGCTAGACTTGCAGGCCGGGGTAGAATTCCCCTTTTTTAAAAAATGGGATCGGAGGGTATGCGGCCGGGATGAGGATCAGCACCCCCAAATCCGCGCATGATGCTCAACCGGAAACAGGTGGAGTGCCCACTCCGGGTCGGAGTCTTGTTCACAAGAAAGGGAAGGATGGAGTATGACACCGACAGGCGGATCGGTGCAGTGTCTGCAGTGATGCGAACTCTGTCTCTGTCTCTGTCTGTCTCTAACTCGGTATGTCGTAGTGAGGAAGGAGCTGAGCCAGAAGGCGAAGCTCTCAATTTACCGGTCGATCTACGTTCCTACCCTCACCTATGGTCAAGAGCTGTGGGTAGTGACTGAAAGAACGAGGTTGCAGATGCAAGCGGCCGAAATGAGTTTTCTCCGCAGGGTGGCCGGGCTCTCCCTTGTCTCCCATTGTTCTCCTTTCTTTCCTCCTTAAGACAGAAGCCTTTCGCCGCAGCTTAACTGCTACTGTAAGACACAAATTTCCCCATGGGGATCAATAAAGTATTCATTCATTCATTCAGATAGGCAGGGAATCCAGCAGGGAATAGAGTTGCTGCCCCTCCGCATAGAGAGGAGTCAGACGAGGTGGCTCGGGCATCTGGTCAGGATGCCTCCTGGACGCCTCCAGAGGGAGGTATTCTGGATATGTCCATCTGCGAGGATGCCAGGGGGAAGACCCAGGACACGCTAGAGTGGCTATGTCTGTAGGCTGGCCTGGGAACACCGTGGGACCCCCCCAGAAGAGCTGGACCATGGGGCTGCAACCTGACTTGCAGCAGAAGTTGGATGGATGGATGTTACATTTCAACTTGTCACAGACCCCCAGCTCATAAATAAATAAATAAATAAATAAATAATATGTGTGTGTGTGTGTGTGTGTGTGTGTGTGTGTGTGTGTGTGTGTGCGCGCGCGCGCGCGTGTGTGTGTGTGTGTGTGTGTGTGTGTGTGTGTGTGTGTTTGTGTTAATAAATAAATAAATATTGTAGAACTTTCAGCTACGGCACCAAATTGTAGTTTAAATGTTTCTAGTCGAGGTTCCACCTCTGGTTTGCGTTGTGTTTTCTTCTGTGTGAGCCTAAACTCACGAAATAACTTCATGTGCAGACATAGACCTAATTAAAATGACCTACATGAATGTATATTGATTAACTATACAAAGACATGAAAGAGATTGGTGACAAATAGTTTGGCATATACTTGAAAGGACATATTACATTTTGATTCACATTTGAGTAGAAATCTTAAATTAAAGTCTTTATTTGAATATGTTGTTTTTTCTTTAATTTGTATTTAATTTTCTAATTGTATAGACATTTCCTCGGGTAAACTGCATTTGGAAAAATCCAATTAAGTTATTTTCATCTATATCGGCAATAATAACTGGTGAACATGACTATACTATACCTCATAATTATACGTATTTGATGAGCTGTTTCCCATCCTCACATCATGAACAAGTCTATTGATTATTGTCTACATTATATATTTGTCATTATTCATTGTGGGAATATGGGAATCCCAGAGATGTACCTAATGCATATTTATAGAAACATTGCATGTAAACTCACAAGTTGATGATCTTCATGTGCACTTTAGAGTCAAACCTTTAAATGTCATTAATACTAATTTTAATGCTAAATGTAGCCCTGGATCTCTATACTTTCTGCCTTCCAAAGCATAATCTGGATACTGCTCAAGGCAGTTAGCCACCCACCCTGATTATAGTGAAGGCTTGCTCAAGAGGGTCGACACAATGAATTGCTGTCACTCATCCAAAGTTGTGACGCTGACTGACAAAGCACAGCTCCCTGATATATGTCCCATTATTTTAAGAAGTTGTCGTAAAAAAAATGTAGACTCATCTTTAATCACAGCACTGAAATATGTCCATAATTACCTGAGAGAAATGTACTCACACTAATGACTTGGGAGCACTAGCCAGCTATCACAGACTTCATTATAATTAGGGAATTTCATCTTATTATTAATAGATTTGTGTGAGTGTCGTTTGTGAGTGTGTACTGCTGATGTGTTGGCTTCCATACCCATGTGTGCCCATGTGTGTGTTTTGTCTAATATATCTCATAATTACCAGCCCCATTAGCATTTAAATAGGAACGTATGTAAGAATAATTACATCATGAGTCCTGGGTTTTATTAGTGTGACCCCCCTGGCACCACTTTGATGGAAGGGTGACTAAATGTATGAATGGATGAAAGATGGGCATGAAGGGATGTCTAAGAGTAGACAATATAAGTTTTGATGAGATGGAATTAATGACACTCGTGTCGAGACTTGATACCCAGGGAGTATTAAGAAACCGAGTCATTACATTTTCGGAATAATGAAAGTAAATCGAATAGCATAAGACTAAAAAAAATAAATAGATAGATGAAATGTATTGAAATAATATTGTTATTTATATATTTGTAAAACAGTTTAGCATTTTTTAATTGTATCATTAAATTTAGGTTATGACTGAAACATAATGGCAGCATGCTTGGTGTGAAACTGAAATTTTGGTGCTGTGTGTTTGTGGAAGAAAATAAATACACATTTTTGAAATAAAAGAGTAAACATGCTTGCTACCACAAAAACAAAAAAAAAGGAAAAAGAAAAAAGAAGGAAAAACTGAAAAAAAAAGCAATGAGTGAGGAAATCAGCACAAAAATGATAAAGAAAAAAGAACACCCTAAATAAACATAATATGACCATTGAAGGTTAAGGGGAAAAAAAAATGAAACAGCTTAGGATAAAAGTGAAGCAATATTAGTACCATAAAATAGAAAATTACTTTTTTTTCTGGTATAACGGTTTTCTTTGTTAACATAGTAAACAATCAAACTTATTGTTTTTTTAGACAATCACAGTAATTATTTTCAGGCTCAGTATATCACAATGCTTGAGTTAAATCAAGCTATTTCCATTTTCAACTCCCACTGTCTCACACACTGTATTTTGAAAGTGCTTGGGCTAATTCTCAGATGGAAGGCACATGCTCATATTTGTTACCAATGGACAAAAAAACAACAACAAAAAAAAAAAACATAAATACAAAAGTCAGGAGGCAATTATATATTTTAATATAATGCATGTCTAGAAACATAAAATTCAACGCACATAAACTTGACAAATATTTTTTCATACTTGGGTCATGTGGGAGGTAAAGGGTTTTATATCGAACTATGGATATGTTGTGGAGCCACTTTTGACCTTTCAGTAGAAAAGTCAAAGTGCACTCACTTCGGGAAATGGAAGTTTTAGAGGTTGGTAGTGTTATTTCTAATCATTATTTATGTCTATTTTTTATGCTGGAAGGCATTTAAATGTTTGGTGCTAGCTAAAGAGAAAAAATGTTTTGGTTCAGAGAGTGGGCAGCCAACTGCTGTGTTAAAATAAAAGAGGTTCAGCTAAAACAGAATGAACCTATGCTGCGGTAGCACTTCACGACAACGCACTGCAGAGAAAAAAAGTGCATTGGTTAGCCTGTCCCACTTCAGAACGAGGAGGTTCCTGCTTCAATCACGACCGACACATTTCTGCCAAAGTCTGCATGTTCTCTTTGTGCATGTGTGAGTTCTCTACAGGTTCTCCTGCTTATATAATTACTGAAAATCATGAATCTAAATTTCCCATATGATAAAAAGAAGAGTGAATGGTTGTTTGTATTTGTACATTACCCTGTGATGGACCGGTCCTGGGTGTACACCACCTCTTTGTCTGATGTAAGGTTGGAATGCAGGGTAAGGGCTCATTTTTGTTCACATTATGAACGTTACAGGGCACTTCAGTTTCAAATGGTGTCAAACATTCATGTATATACATTAAAAACATTAAATACGTCAAGTCATGTGGACGGAGAGTTCTTCTGCCTGGTTGTACCGACGTTGTCTTCTTGTTCCTTGTTCCTTTCGCTGGTTGCACTGTAGCAGACTGTGCAACACTGCCCCCCCAGGACTTCCTGTGGTACATCTCCATTTGCTGCGCTTGCCTACGCATCTGCAAGTTTCAAAGTCAAAAGTCAAAGTCAAAGTAAACTTTACTGTCATAATGTCATGTGTTTCGGACATACGGAGGATTGAAATAGCGTATCACAGACAACAGCAAGTTATGACGAGGGAGCAAGGTTATTGCGAAGTCTGGGTCCTCTAAGCTTTAGGGGGAAAAAAGAGACGGTGGTGTGCTTTCTTGGCTAGCAATGCAATGTTGATGGTCCAGGAGAGGTTACTGACACGTGCACACCCAGGAGCTTGGTGGTGCTCACCATTTCAACCAGAGGACCGTTCATTGTCTGAGGGCTGTGCTGGGTGCGCTTTCTTCTGAAATCCACAACAATCTCCTGTGTCTTCTCCACATTTAGAGAGCGATTGTTGTCTCTGCACCCCTCAGCAAGGTGGCTCACCTTGTTCTAATAGTTAGTCTCGTCTCTCTTGTTGGGGAGACCAACCACAGTCTGGTATTATTGCCGGGACTTAAGATAAGATAAGATAAGATAACACTTTATTGATCCCCCATGGGGGAAATTCAGTTGTTGCAGCAGCAACATTAGAAGAGAGGAGAAGAAGAGAAGAGAAGGAAGCATACAAAAACAGGAAAGATAATACGCGGACACTATACACTATACACGGACGCGCACACTGTACACACATAGCCGCTAATATGTAGGTATATACATATACACATATACACAATATACAATATACATATACACATATACACAATATACACATATGGATGGCTGGATGTGAGTGACAGGGTGATGGTGGATGTGGGTGACAGGGTGACGGGGTGGCAGTAGTAGTAGCACACTTGGTGGAATATTAACTGCAACAAATCTATGGAAGCTAAGAATAGACAAGATATTTTAAATACTATTTTGATGTGTGATACCTGAGTAGGCAACTTCTCCCCTTGCCCTTTGCCACCCGGCTTTTGCTTTTCGACCGCACCATGGCTCCAGTTTTCCTCCCACTCATGGAAGTGCCTTAGAGGAGAGGGCAGTTGGCACGGTCATGACGTACAGAGCAAAGAAGAGGGAGATCTTAGATCATTCTTTTCAGATATATAAACCAACTTTGAATTGATTGTCGTTCAGTATACAACAAGTACGCACAGAATGAATTTTTCGTCAAAACTGGACAAGCACAAAATAAAATTTATGGTACATCAAAAGTAACAAAAATATTGAGCAGCAAAGTGCAATGATGAAAATGAGCCATGGAGTTAAAAGAATTGTGAAAAATGTTCTTATATATTGAAAGTGTTTGAAAAGGTATGTAAGCATGCATAGCGGTGATGTCTCTTGCAAGCAGATTATATAAATAGAAGTTTTGACAATGGAGAGAGTGAAAAAATATATACTTTTTATGTCAGCTTTTCTTCAGTATCAGGACTGGCTTATTCACAAATTGTTTTATCACAGATTGTTGCCATCTGTTACCAACAGAAGGGACTAATAGTCTTAACAATTTGAAGGCAGCGGGTCAGAGTTTGTTAGAAATAAGCATCAGTTGCAGGGAATTCAACATCTAATTACAATTTCTGTAAACTCAGTGTGTCTTGTTAAATTGCACTTAACCTACGTAAATGTAGGGTTAATCTTTCAGACTGGATTGGATACAGACAAACAAAGTCTGGCTGTTTGTTAAAAACACTAAATCTATCATAGTTGACATCATAAAATCTTTTAAACATGATTTTTTCTTTTTTTTTCATGGTATTAAACTCAGCCTTTTAGTTTAATGCCAATCATCAATATTCCGATTATGTTGTGATTTTGTGATAAAAATCCAGTACCTTTCTAATGTTAAATTGTTAGGGACTTCAAATTGCATGTGGATGATGGCATTGGGTTATACCAATTACAGAAAACAATTTTGTCTTTTCCTGTCTTTCTATTTTTAGAATCATCCTCCCATTTGCTGTATAAGAACAATTTAGAGGATAATGTGTGGGAAGTGTTCATGTTTAGTGGTGAATTAAGGTGAATACAGATCAATGCATTGACTTCATTTTCCATTGTTTGCGAAATGCAGTGCTGCATGTCAGTAAGCATTTTCCAAAGGTAATACTTTGATGTAAAAATCATTGTGCTCATCATACTCTTACAAAACTAGCCATTGCACAACTCCATGTGACTTCTGTTCCTCTTGGATGCATGCATACCAGAGTTGAAATCAGCATTGGAGGTTTCCTTCTACTTTGGTTTTCAGGATCATATGGTTGAAAGTATGTTATACAGCCGTTCATGTGAGATCTATATGAGATTATGGATCTTTAGTTAAACTTTAGTTAAACCCGACTTCCAGCTCCTCAACCCAAATGACCCGTATTGTTTACCTCTGAGAATTTGCTGGGAAAATCGTAGGAAAATCACGGGGAAAAATGATGAGGAGGTAAGAAAAACATAGATCCATCCATCCATCTTCTGCCGCTTATCCTGCACTCAGGGTCACAGCGGATGCTAGAGCCTATCCCAGCTGTCATCGAGCAAGGTACACCCTGGACTGGTCGCCATCGCAGGGCCACATGCATTGACAAAAAACCTTTACTCACTCGGGGTAAATTTTCCGGATTTACCTGTTTAACCATGTTTTCAGGAGGAAACCCACACAGACACGTTGAGAATATGCCAACTCCACACAGAAAGGTTCCCTGTTGGAATTGAACCAGGGTCCTTCATGCTGTGAGGCTGCAGCACGAACCACTGCGCCACCCGCTTGGAAAAGCAACAAGACAAAAACAAAAAGCTCCTTCAAACTGTACTTTAATCCTTCTCCTAGTTCTTCTTCTTTCATTCAACTGTGTTCACATCAACACACCGCTGTGCTTAAAATGACACACAGTTTTTCTCATTTTGAATGCATTTGTCACGAGTCCTCTTAAAATATCTATTTCCTTCATGTTTATTATTTTAGAACATTCCAGAATGTGCAGTGTCTTATGTTTAATAAAGATAAGATAATCTTTTCGTATCCCCACAATGAGGATACTGCTCAGTGTGGCACATCCCGTCCTTGTTTTGCTTCATACGGCCTCAATGGCCAGAGGATAAGTGGTAGGTATAATAGTGCATTTTCTTTTCCCTACAAAACTATAGAAAGAGGCTTTGGACTTTATTATCTCTGAAGGAGCCAGTCAAGTGTGAATGAAGCCTTTTTTTTTCCCTAGTTATTGAACTAATGTCACCACAATACATTTAACAGATAGAACTGATTCAAAAACAACTGGATATTTGCTCCTGAAAAAAAAAAAAAAGTATCCTGGGCATGTTAAGTTGTTGAGGCAGCATCTTGATGTGTGTCGAATCAATCCCCGAAGCAAAGATACATCCCCCTGCTGCTGCCTGACAGCTAGCAGTCATAATAGAGTGACAATACACTACTTTATTTGCTCATTTGATCTGACAAGTCTAATTTTTAGCTTCCATTATGGTTTAATTTTCTATCCCCAGAGTAGCCGTACATTTTTATCTCACTCTCACACATAGTAATATTAACGATGACACCCTTGCCACAACCAAGATCCATCTGAAGCTAAAATCACCCGCTACAACCAGAAAACAGATCCCTCGCCTCCTTTTTTTTTTAATCTGCCTCTTAATAAGAATGACTGCCAACCTGAGGGAGATGCAGAACTGTATAATTTCCCTGGTGGCACTCAGGGTTGATATGAGAGGCTTAGATGGGAGTAAACAAGGTGACAAAAAGCAGATGTAGATCATAATGGTACATGAGGATGTGTTTACTCTCTAGACTGTAACATCCAGCTCTGAATTGTTGCCTGGTTATGGTTCTGTTTTGGACAATAACTTTAACACTTACAATTAGGATAGCTATGACATATGACCAAAGGTGATACCGAAATGATTTGAATAATAAATAAGTAAGTAATTGATGCATAAAGATGAGAGTGACAAAATACAAATTTGCTGCACCCTGGGTATTTTCTTCCACAGCAGCAGGAGATTCTGTCAACATTAAAGTAATTGTAAACGTCTAAATGTGTAAACAGTGTAAACGGATCATCCCATCCCGGGGCAGAATCAAATGCCTCAGACGCTCCTTTGTGCCCATGGCCATCAGACTGTCTTAAAGCAGTCTGGACAGCACACAACTCAGCTACCTCACTACCTCACTACCTCACTCATTCACACGTCATGTGCCCATTCTGTAATATATTTTTATCCCTGTTGTTGTCATTCCATTCTCATCCTGTAAACCTTGTTGTTGTTATTTGGGTGGTCAGGGAGAGCTTCCAGATGACTGAACAACTACAGCTAATATGATCAGGGAGACAGGTAAGGGATGCTCGGTGTGTCGTCAGGAAGGAAAGTAGATAAAGAGACTTGGTAGTGGAATGAGGTAGTGCAGGAGTATATACAGAGAAAGGAAAGAAGACATGGGACAGTGAGGGGACTGAAGAGAACAGCAGGAGTACAGGAAGATGCAGCGTAAGGTAAAAATAGAGGTAGCAAAGGCAAAAAAAGGGCCTTAAACTTGACTTGTATGCTCAGTTGGACAGGAAGGAGGGAGAAAATGATTTTCTACAGTTTGGCAAAATGGAGAGATAGAAAGGGAAAGGATGTACAGCTGGTCTGGATGATTAAGGATAGAGAGGGATATGTATTTACAGATGCTGAAAGAGTCATGGGAAAATGGAAAGAGTCCTTTGAAGAGCTGATGAAGAGGTGACTATTGTAGACGACAGTGTCAAGGAGAGGTAACGGTGCAGTTTCTGGCTAAATTATTCAACAGGATCTTTAAGAGTGAGAAGATTCCTGAGGAATGGAGAAGAAGTGGAATGGTGCCCATCTATAAGAGTAATAATTGTGGTAACTATAGACTCTATAGTTACCACAATTATTACTCTTAAACTAATATACCCTCTATAGTATATCTATAGTATAGTATATCTATAGATAATACCTATATAGTATAGAGGGATAAAGCTGATGAGCCATGCAATGAAGTTATGGGAAAGAGAAGTGGAAACTCGACTGAGAGCAGAAGTCAGCATTTGTGAGCAGCAGTATAGCTTCATGCCTAGAAAGACTACTAAAGATGCAGTGTTTGCTTTGAGAATGCTAGAGTTGGAGAAGTACAGTGAAGGCCATGGGGAGCTGCATTGTGTTTTTGCTAGACTGGTGCAGGACATGTATGTTGGCTGTGAGACAGTGGTGAAGTGTGCTGTATGTGGAACAGAGAAGTCCAAGGTGGAGGCAGGACTTCATCAGGGATCTGCTCTGAGCCCCTTCTTGTTTGCAGTGCTGATGGACAGGCTGACAGATGAGGTTAGACAGGAATCTCCATGGACCATGATGTTTGGAGATGACATTATGATATGTAGTAAGAGCACAGAACAGGTTGAGGAAAATGTTGAGAGGTGGAGGTGTGCACTGGAAAGGAGAGGGATGAAGGTTTGTCGCAGCAAGACAGAATATATGGATGCGAATGAGAGGAGGGAGTGGAGATCAAGAAGTTGGAGGATTTCAAGTACTTAGGGTCAACAGTCCAGAGCAACAGAGAGTGTGGAAAAGAGGTTAAGAGACAGGTTCAAGCAGCTGTGAATGGGTGGATAAAAGTGTCAGGGTACTATGCAATAGAAGACTATCAGCCAGACTGAAAGGAAAGGTGTACAAGATGGTGAAGCTGTATGGTTCAGCGACAGTGACAATGACGAAAAGACAGAAGGCAGAGATGGAGGTCACAGAGATGAAGATTTTGAGGTTCTCTTTGGGAGTGACGAGGATGGATAGGATCAGGAATGAGTTCATCAGAGGGACAGCACATGTTAGATGTTTTGGAGAGCCAGGCTGAGATGGTTCGTTCATGTACAGAGGAGGGATATTGAATATGTTGGTCGACGAATGCTAGAATGGAAGCTGCCAGGCAGGAGGTCTAGAGGAAGACCGAAGAGAACATTTATGGATGTATTGAGAGAGAATATGAAGTTAGTTGGTTAGGAGGATGCAGAGAATAGGGTTGGATGGAGAAGGTTGATTCGCTGTGGTGGCCCCTGAAGGGAAAAGCAGAGCAAATCTCAACTCCTTCCTGAAAACCACGCAACTCTCCTAATTTTTCAGCTTCCACCACTTTGTTCTCTGCTCTGCCTTTGTCCTCTTGATCTTTCTTGTCACCTGAGTCATCCTACAAACCACCATCCTATGCTGTCTGGCTACACTCTCACCTACCAGTACTTTGTAGTCACTGATCTCTTCAAGATTACTTCTTCTATACATGATGTAGTCTACCTGTGTGCTCCTACCTCGGCTCTTCTTAGTCACCCTATGTTCCCATCTTTTCAAAAAATAAATACATAAATAAATGAATAAATAAATAAATGAATGAATAAATAAATAAATAAATAAATAAATAAATAAATAAATAAATAAATAAATAAATACAGCCATTTCCATCCTTTTTGTTAAGTCTACCATCATTTTCCCCTCTGTGTTCCTATCCCGGATACCAAACCTGCCCATCACTTCTATTGCCTGCACCAACATGCCCACTGAAGTCTGCACCAATTACCACTCTCTCATCTCTGGGGATATTCTGTATCACTTCATCTAACTCATTCCAAAACTTCTCCTTCTCCTCTAACTCACATAACCACCTCTGCGGCGCAGCCACTAACAACATTGAGCATCACACCTTCAATTTCCAGTTTCAGACTCATAAGTCTATCTGACATTATTTTCACCTGCAGAACATTCCTAACAAACTCCTCCCTCAAGATGACTCCTACTCCTTTTCTCTTCCTGTCAGTACCATGATAGTACATCTTAAAACCTGCTCCCAAGCTTCTGCCCTTACTACCTTTCCACCTGGTCTCCTGGACACACAGTATATCCACCTTCGCTCTCTGCATCATGTCAACTAACTCTCTACCTTTTCCTCTCGTCGTCCAAATATTCAAAGTCCCTACTCTCAGTCCCAGACTCTTGGCTTTCCTCTTCTCTCTCTGCTTCCGAACACACCTTCCTCCTCTCCTTCTTCAACCCGCAGTTGTCCAATTTCAACTGGTAGCTTGTAGGTTATTAGCACCAATGGCGGTCGTTGTTAACCCGGGTCTCGACCGATCCGGTATGAAATTCTTAGGTTCAATATGCATATTTGGTTTTGGCAAAAATTTTACACCGGATGCCCTTCCTGACGCAACCCTCTGTATTACACAGGCTTTGGACCGGCTGAGGGAGACACTGGCCGGTGCCCCCCTGAGGGCTGATTTAAAATCTGATACACTCACTATTTTGCTCTAAATTAAATGAATAGATAAATATATTAATAACTAAATTAATGTATTTGTTCAGTATGCACATAAACACACACACTTACAGTACTGAATTTGAAGAGAAAAGGGAATAAATGTACTGGTGATATGATCATTATTATTGTCATTATCATTGTTATCAAGCAGTAGCAGTACTGCATGGTAAAAAATACAATTATGGGATGAAGGAAATTTTATTTTATTTTATTTATTTATTCATTTTTACCTCAAAATCCCACATGCAAAGACATATTTAATTTTCAGAGATGTTATAGAAGCACATACTTCTTTTACATTGGTCCTTTCAAAAACACTATTATTCTTTGTTTTTTTTCTGTACTTAACAGTTGTGTCAGTACTTTGGAAAGTATCTTATCCCTACTCTTTCATTTTAAGATGTATGCAAATGATTAGATGATATTGTTACGGTTTATTAAACCTTTGTGGGTTGAGATTGATTCACACATGAATGTGATGTGAAGGTGACACTTGTTCACTCAGACTGCCGCTGTAAATACTTTAATTGAACCTACAATTAATTTGTTCAGTGACGCGGAGGTGATTCAATTTAGTGCGACATGTGGTTTTGTGTCAGCATGTGTTCATCACAGGGAGAGACAGAGAGAGTTTAGACACATTGGGCCATCGTTATCATTTGTTTGTGTGTGTGAGTATGTAAGAGTGTGGTGAATTTTAAAAGTTTTTCCTTGATTATTACGATTATTACTCATTTGTTCATGCAGTATCTATACCGCTTGGTTGCCTCAGCTGTCTGCAATGTGCTGAGACGTGGTACTCTTCACTATCTCATTCTCACTTAAAGGCCATTTTAAGTCTATATTTTGTGTCAGTAAAACTATCCAGGGAAGAGATTGAGTGGCGTTTAGAAGATTATTAACTCATTTCATTTTATGATAATATTTTTTTTTCGAATTTGCAGTTATGTTTCTTTGTACCTGATATATTACCCTGATCTTGCATATAAGTTGACTGCCTGATGTTTTGTGTTATTGAAAGACCTCATCTTTGTTGTGCTCTTCCGTGGGGACTCTTCCCTTCAAATAAACAAGAAGGGGCTGAAGTGTATTTTAATTTTAATTGACAGGAAACTTATGAAAGAAGTCCATATGTATAGTTCAAGGTCTCAGAAAGATCATACACAGACGCATGAGGGGTCAGCCTGGATTTTTTGGCCTTCACCTGGGATCTGGCTAAGTCATTAAAAAGGTAATTGAACTGTAATTGTTTTATTTTACAAGACAAATATAAATTGCAAAATATAAAAAAAGATTTTTTGCATGCTGGATAAAAAAAAGATGTTGTCATCAAAGTTTTAGATCAGTCCTTCTCTTGCATTATTCTGCTGTTTCTGCTCCTCTTGAATGGAGCAACCTTTTTCATCAGATTTATTTTTGGAGGATTTTTAATTTTTATTGCGGATTTTTAACGCTTGGATTTGTTATTTTTCGAAATGTTATACATTTACTTTCCGAATAACATGTAATTTGTTTCCACACTGTATATTTATAAAATTAGTTTAACTTTTTATTAGGTGGTGCCTGATATGAAATAGAAGAATCACTCAAATTATTTGTTTATAATTTAAGATAGACATGGCAAACTTTAGATATAATTTCAATATAATTGATGCTATATTGAGGAATGACTTTGATAAACCACATATATATCGACTGTGGGCACTGAATGTACTTTATCAAAATTAATAAATCAATTAAATTATAAATTGAGTTGCAAAATTTCAACCATTTATTAATTCATTGTCTATTGCGCTTATCCTGCACTCAGGGTTGCATTTGCATTACATGAATACTTTAATTTTTACTTTAATTAAAATGGCTGTGAAGGACTTCTTAGACGTGGAGGTTCAGCAGCCTCCACACAAATTCAAATTGATTTGAATTGAATTGGACCTCTTTCATCTGACCTTAACTTTCTGTTATTTCAAGTTTAGTTTTCTTAACCCTTGTGAATTTATATTAACATGTGTGTACTGTATTTATTTCCTGCTTGCTTTCCTTTATTGTAACAGATAAAGATCTTGCTGAAGGATTTTCTTGTCTTTCTCTTGTATTTTTTTGTGTTTATTTTATATTCCTTGTTTTTTCAAACCCTAAAACTTGGTATGTTTCCTCAATTCAAATATTTAAGTTAATGGAAAACTAAATGAATAAAGACATACATAAACAGATAAATAAATAAACGCATTTACAGTTACATACATAGATTCACTTCAAAAGTGTGTGTTAATTCAACAAAAGTATAGATATACCATTAACCACTATTAGTTTGTTTTATACAAGGCAGCTTATACGGTGTGTATGTTTCATTCATTAGGAATACAAATAGCAACATGTGAAATCCTATTGTTGTACTGATGTCACGTCAAAAGTGCCTATTGGGTGATTTATCAAATGTACATGTACTACATGCCTATGAGGAAAAAAAACAAATAAAAAACAATAATACAATCATGACATGAATTGGAGATGACATTTTGTTCAATTAAAGCTGTATTTCGTCAAGAGAGCTGTTGTTTGTCAAGTCAAACATCTGTCTCGAGCTTAAACCTTATATAATGAAGATTATAGATTATATCAAGGATTTCCGTAATCCGTGGGAGATTACATACATCCTCATTAAAATAAAGACAGGTACCTCCTGCTGTGGAGGCAAAAAGCAAGTAGTCATCATTTTGGGTTACCGAAAATAATACAGAAATAACAAAACAATCAGATATGATTATTTGAATGAAAATTCAGGTGAGCAAAGATGATGATTTTCAACAGTTTGTCTCTCTTGATAATGTGATCGATCGAGCAATCAGTCAATCAATCTGAATCCAGATTCAGATTCTGAAGAACCAAATTAGATTTTAATAGAAGACAAAGAGATTCTCGTTGATTGTCAGCCATGTTTTTGAAAACATGGATCATAGACCAGTAACTTTGGGGATTTTTTGCTGTTTTCTTTCACCTGCTTTAATTGCAATATTTGCTTCAGTTCTCCATTTCCAAATCCCAAAAGTAAACAAAAACCACACATACTAAGACATAAACACATGCATACAGCTGAATGGAAACCACAGATGCCACTGATGCACATTAAAAACCTGAATTCAGGATAAACACTATGTTGATGCAGAGCATGCGACATGAGCTTACACAACAAAAACATCTAACAACAACAACAACAACAGCAACAACAACAGAAATAATAATAATAATAATAATAATAATAATACAATATTATATAAAAATAATATATGATAACAATAGTATTTGTTTTGAGAAAAGCATCGAAGGATCTGAGTGTGAAGTCATTGCATCAAATTCCTTAAATTGAATCCCATCTAGATTCACCTACTTCAGCATATAATTTATTTTTTATCTATTTATTTATGAATGTGTGCATTTATTCATTCCCCAAAATCAAATTTTGAAGCTTATTATTAGTTTATTACTTGACATCAATCTAATGGTTAAGTAAAACATTCTATCCCAGAATTTGATATGTTCGATTGTGAAGGAGGATTGAGATTCGTTTCAACATTTTATCCATTTTTGTTTTGAGATTTTTTTTTTCAAATACAGTATACATCTAACTTCTAACTTTATTCTATAAAGAAATATAGTTTCTCCAGTGGAACATTACATTTCAATATTTTCTTTTTAGTGTAGGCCAGTGAAGCGGAGGGGTAACTATCCTTCACATGCCAGTGTATCTTCTCTCCAATTCAAGTTTCTGACCTTGGAATATATTTCTTTCTAAATGTTTTAATTATTTTTCTTGCACTGAATTATGTGTTTAAAAAAGGCAACACTTATGAAAGAGAATATTTCAAAGTAGTAAGTTTTTGATGCGGACCATCATCATCAATGAAGCTAAACTGCTCAGCATCATTCTGCACCCTCTGGTGTTGTGGAGGGAAATCTAATTTCCTTCATTTTTTTTTTTTTTTTTAATAATCTTATCAGTTTAAAATGTTATAATGAAGATGTCTGTTTTTATTACCATCCAATGTAAAATTTTTATCCAAAAGGGAAAGTTTTTACTTAAACTTATGCTTTTTCTTATATGTCATTCTTTTGAGGTGGGCCCTCTTTCAGGCTTAGATTATAATGGCCTGAAAATGTCGAGGATTTAATAAGTGCGAGACAGACAGACAGATGGCGAGGACAGACAGACGGACCTGAAGAGTCAGGCGGCCAAGCATGGATAGCATAAATGTCTCTATAGAAATGCTTTTGGCAGTGATCACTTATTACACCATCTCCCCTGAGAAATTAACCAGTCATTACAGAGTGCTCTCTCTCTCTCTCTCGCTCTCTTTCACACACTCACACAAACACAAACACACACACACACATTCACAAAGGAACTGTGTTGATTATCAGGAGCAAATCCTTCTTATTTGAAACTCCATTATGACCCCGTCATTTGATCTTGCGGGATATGCAGTGACTGCACTGACACTAGGAAGGGCGTGTCTGTGTGTTTGCAGGTGTGCTCGTGTGTGTCCTTTTTTTCCCAGCGAGGGACGTAATTGTGCCACACATTGAGCAGAATGATCATCATTAAAATGTTCACTTGCATTAGATGCTACGTAGAAGTCGCTCTTGAGCGTAACACAATATGTAGAAACTTTGTCGCCGTTTCCCCGTGCACTGCCTTGTTCTCTCACCTTTTGTGTGTTTTGTCATTATGCACGCCAGAGACACGTTTAATCTCATACCGTTCCAGATAATGAAACAGCTGCCATGAGCCCTCTAGGTGGCAGCATCAACTTAAGCACCGACACCTAAAAGTCCTGTTAACTGTCCGAGTCCTGCTGCTCTGTGTCACTGTCCATCATTGGATGTTTTCACCGAGTCACCACTCTATTTATCTAAAACTCAAAAGAAAGAGAGATAATAATTTTATAGCCAAATATGTTTAAAAAACAAAGCAAAAAAAAATTTTGCCCCTGGGTCCTCGCACATCCATTTCTTTTGTGGCAATCCATCCAAAGGAATTATTTTTGTACAAGTAAGAAATGGCACAACTGTCAATGTAGCCAACATGTTTATCTTAATTATGGTTTTGCCCTTGGCACCCCGTTTGACTCTTATTATTATCGATTATTGATTACCTTTCATTGTCCAGCCTTTATTTGAATAGAAAGATTTCAAATTGAGAGCTTTTGTCATCACCATAGCTGCAATGACTGTTTACAGTTTTCTTAATATAAATCCAAGCTGTGATTGTTTTTTTTTTGTTTGTTTTTTTTCCAAACTCTTCAGATTTTATCCTTTTAAGCCGGAATTTTTTTCTTTATTAAAGTGGTGTCCAGTTATACTGATTATTTCCCAATGAGCCATGTCAATAACATGATAAATGTAAATATTTTGAATAGTGGAGGAAAGTGATGCTTATACACTGTGGATCATCTGAATACTGTCAATGAAAAAAAAACAAAAAACATAATGAAATACATATCAATGCTGTGCAGGGCAAGACCTTGTAAACACAAAACAATAGACAGTACCTTTTAGACTGTCTGCATAGCTGAAGAAAAGAAATAAGGCAAGCAACAGAGTTTTATTCACAAAATATTTGATGATGCCTCATGATGACGGCTGCATAATTTTCCAGTCATCTTTAAAATGCGGATTCAATTCGTCCCAAGCAGCAACTGTAGTTGCACTCCCTCCCTAAAAAGTCATGCTTCTCAGTTTTCTATTCCGATTTATGTTTGATTTTCCGATTTTCAATCACCATTCAATTTGCTTTAAGATAGGATAGCTGCTTGTTTGGACCTGGGACTGAAAGTCAGATGTACTAAGAGTCCCAAGAGGTTTCCAGCATGTCAGTTTACTCTGCTGGGACTTTAAGAGATGGAACTTCCGTCCGGCTGAGACACAGTTGACAGTCATGGCTGCTTGGAGTTGTCACTGCCCAGCTAATACACAACGCTTTGCTCGCATCATTGCACTAGTTGTCTGAAAAAAAAAAACACTTTCCAGAAAACAGCTCAGGTGGGTTCAAAAAACGTAACTACTCGGTTAGGTATCGACTATTCGACTGAAATTATAAAACACTAAATTACAGGTCGGCTACTTGTTTGGGCTGAGGAAACAACTACAGAGTGAAGTTTGTAATCCTTAACTGTTGACGATTTAAGCAACACAACTTTCTGACTGATTTGGGACAATAAAACTGTCTCGGTTTGATTTAGGCACTGGTGATGCCTAAAGCTATTACCACTGTTTACAACACAACCACATAGAAGTAGAGATTTAGCAAAACAATTTCCAATGTAACACATTGCTTCAGTTCGGCGAGTAAGTGTGACTGTGGCAGTGCAGCGAGTTTGACAGTTATTGTTAGGATAAACTTTAAAGTTTTAGTTGATCAACTGCTGCCAAAAGTTGGTCTGAGTGCGGTTTCAAATCATGCAGCACTTTCTCTTTTTGTTTTTTTTTGTTTTTCCTCACTCTCTTCCATCTGATACAAAAAGAAATAATAATAATAAAAAAAAAAAATAAAAAAAAATGAAATGACTATCTTTGGTCAGGCAGGAACCTCCATCATATCAGAGCCACAACTGACTGGACCCAAACTGATTTTTTATCAAAGGCCAATATAAAGCCAAAGCGCGGGCCTCATGCTGCTCTAAGCCCTTTTGCTCCCTCCGAGAAATCCATCTCAGTGGGGAGGAAAAAAAAAAAAACGCTGCCACAGGCTTTCTTCCTTGCTGCTATTTCTCCGACAGAGGTTTTTATTTGACAGCTGTTCCAGTTGGGTAAAGATTTCTAAGAGGGATCAATTATGTTTTGACTTGCCCCCACTCTCTTTTTTTGGGACGGGGGGGTCATAATCTGTAAGACTTTATTCTGACTTGTAGTCGCTCGTGGCTGTTCAACCTTTGTCTTTGTGTTCTGGTCCGACTGACCTGCTGCTAATTTTGGCTGGAGGTCAAACGGTGTGTGGAGAAATATTGTATTTATTAATGTATGCATAGGACATTTATTGGTGTGGTGAAAGAAGACATGAGGTTAATTTGTTATGAGAGAAGCAAATGCAAGAAATAGGATTGGATGTCAGAACAGAATTCACTGAACGGAGCAGCAGAAAGGAAAATGAGAAGATAGTTTCCATTTTATTCTTTTTTCCCCCAGATATGGTATCAAACAGTGCCAAATCTTCAAACACAGTGTCAAATACTAACTGTTTTTTTTTTTTTTGTGGTTTGTTTTGTTTTGTTTATTACCTATTTCTTTAACATTAATACTTCTCCATTATTATATGAAATAATGTCAGTGTCCCATATGAATGTGTTGAACAAATATGAAAAAACCTGGAACAAAAAGAAAAAAGCAGGAATCAATTATTTTGTTTTAAACATTTACAAATTAACAGCAAACTATAAAACATCCCCTAGGTGTGGGTCTCAAAATTAAAAATGAACGTAAAAAATAATGAATGAAATACAATGTGCACATTTTCGACTAATTCAAAAATTACAAGGAAACACGCAAGAAATTATTAAAACTACTGCGGCTGCTACCACTACTACTAATAATTGTAGTAATGATAACTGAAACATTCAAACTTCATTTTCCAAAACATTTGCAACTTTATTTTATGAAAATGTACATGAAAAATGTATATGATTTAATTCATGATGTTGATAAATTGACCACAAATTACATAGATTCATGGCTGTCACAAAGTTTCAGTTCATTAAATGACAAACCAAATGATATCAAATGATTACATTTTTTTTTTCTTAATACCTAGAAATAATGAATAAGATTAAACATAAAATTGATCTCCAAATGCTATCAACAAATGACAGTTCTTGTTGAGCTGAATGAGGAGACAATGGATTTGTGGAAATTCACACACAAATTGCTTTTTCCCCTTTTCTTTATCAGCAAGTGAATTATGTCTGCAACACAACAAATAATCAGGGGATCAAACTCGAGGCTCTTCAAAATTGAATAAAAAAAAATATATTTTAACGATTCAAAAATGGAGTGTGGTTGTGGCTTGGAAAGTTCTTTCGTGTCCTGCTGGGACGGACGCACAAACAGCACAGCATCTGAAACCAGTAGTGTTCTCAGGGGTATGGGGTAGTGTGTGTGTGTGTGTGTGTGTGTGTGTGTGTGTGTGTGTGTGTGTGTGTGTGTGTGTGTGTGTGTGTGTGTGTGTGTGTGTGTGCGTGTGTGGGTGTGCGTGTGTGTGTATTTGCATGCACATGTGTGT
>CAAKHD010005193.1:29416-56558 GCA_901007705.1 Fistularia tabacaria | reverse complement strand
TTTTTTTTTTTTTTTTTTTTATTTTTTTATATTTTTTTATGTTTTTATATTTTTTTTTATATATATATATGTATATATGTGTGTGTGTGTGTGTGTGTGTGTGTGTGTGTGTGATTGAGCGTGTGTGTGTTTGTGTGTGTGTGTGTTAAAACAAAATAATATGAAGCTAATACATCCATTGTACAGCTTGATGGAACACTTATTTCAGCCCTTTTTTGCTTAATATAGTTAGTGCAAAATAGATTACATACTAGGACTCTCTCTCTATATGAACTGGATGTAGTTTAATTTAAATATATATAACAATATGGTTTTATTCTGAGATCTACAGATACGAGAACAGTTGATGTTTTGCTGCTTGCAGCTGTAATTATTTTTACAGTTAGATAAACTCAAAGTCAGCTTTATTTTTAGCAGCCTAAAGCATTTAAAATCTGTACTCTGATACCCTTTATCCTTGTCAGGGAAAAAATGAATAAATAAACAGAAAATATACAAACAGTGGAAGAAAAACTGTTGGAGGGGCAACAAAGGTTGGAATAAAATCTGTTTGGTATACACTGAACATTGAATAATTTACTAAATGTGTTTGCATATTAAAATGCGATCTATTTACTGGTTAATTATACTAAGATCACCTGAATATATTCACCTTTTTTTTTTTTTTCGTTTGTCTTCTGTTTCCTATAAGCAACAGCTGGGTCGGTCTGGAAAGTCTGATACCTGTGTGTGTGTCTGTGTGTGTGTGTGTGTATGCATGTGCGTGTCTGTACCGGGTACTGTACGTGTGCTTATGCAGTGTGACTGCACACTGAGCTACGAATTGTCCTCATGTGACCTCGAGTGGAGAACCCTCAATGAGCCAGACATTTTAAATTATAATATTTAAATCTATTTAATTATACTTGAAAGGATGAACAAAATACGTATTGTTGTGGTGAAACTAGTCAGTGAATTTCAGTTGATTTTTTGGACAAAATTATGACATAACTTCATAATTTAGTCCAGTTAAACTTTTGACATGTTTTTTCTCTCTATTTCCTATAATTAGGCCTTTCGTTTAAAAAAAGGAGTTTTAAATAATAAACAAATATCTAACCTAGTGAATAAATAAATAAATACATGAAGTTTCAGAATTAATCTGTAAGAAAAGATTGTGCAATGCACTGTAATTATTTGACATCATATCTGATGAATGTTCCCTGTAAAATATCAAGCTCTTGTCAAAAAAAAAAACAACAAAAAAAAACAAAAAGAAGAAATAATAAATCACCATATTTCTGTTATTGGCTATGATCACACATCAATCACACGGTCATATTTATTTTATGGAGCTCAACATTTCAGTGATGAATATAAATACTGAATAAATATTTGAGGATGAGCCTTGTTATTCACCTGATTTGGATATAGAATGGTAGTAAATTATATTGGTGCATATTAGAAAAAACACTCAGTTCTATGCGACTGAACATCATTGCAAATTACAAATGAAAAAGAATTATACATTATTCTAACAAACACAAATGAATATGATTGTCTTTGTAAAAGCAGAATTTGTAAGAATACTCGTTAATTTTCCAACTTATTTCTTTTTTATATATACATGTAAATTTTATTAATTCCTATTTCCTTTGGTTTTGATCCCCTCATTTTGAATTCATGTATTTAGTAATAATTGCAATTGAAGTTTTTATTCATATATTTTTAATCTCATCTCACCTGTCTTGAATATTTCACAGTTTTTTCACAATTTCCTCTTTATACCACTCTGACAGACAGTGTACAACATCGTCCCAAAGACTTCATTTGTCAATAGATGGCGCTGGAGGGCCACTTCTGTTGGGACAGCGATCATTACTGTACCACACACTAACACACACACACGCAAACACACTCATGAGGTGTCAAGCCGCATTTAGGAGCTGCATAAAGCACAAGAGCAAGAAGTTATGATGAAAAATAGCAATGCTACTTACTTTCAAGCGTGTATGTTTGTATGTATGTGTGTGTGTGTGTGTGTGTTCGTGTGTGTGTGTCTGTGTGCGTGCACATTTGATCATGTGTGTAAGTGGTGCATGTGTACAGTATGTCTGTGCAGCGCTGATGATAAGTTTGACTTTTGCCATTGTAAAGCTCCGCTATTCTTCAGCAACGCTCAATGATGTTTCTATTTCTTTAATTATTGAGAAATTATATAACAAAGTCCCTTCAGCTGTCCTATTGTGTTTTAGGCATTTTCGTTAAGAAATTTGCTTCTTCGACTTCAAACCCGTCACCTGACTCTATTTCCGCTGTCTTCACAGTTTCATCCCTCGTTCAGTCAGCCACATCTCATGTCAAGGTGAGAATAAATACCAGGCTCAATTGATTTTTAGCCGTCTTTCCTCCCCTCACCCTTCCTTCACCCCCTGCCCTGTCTAGTCCAACAGACACACTTTTTGCTCCCTACCTCCTTCCTGCCCCATTTCTCTCCGTCTTTTCTTCTACCCCTTTTTTCGATATCATGCATCCTCCTATCCATAATCCTAAGCTCCACAGAGGGGACTGGCCCCCTTCCTGCTACATGCCCTCCCATCAGGGTTATGAAGATGTGTGTGTATACCTGTGTGTATGTGTGTGTGTGTGTGTGTGTGTGTGTGTGTGTGTGTGTGTGTGTGTGTGTGTGTGTGTGTGTGTATCTGTGTTGGCTTGCTACAACCAGTAAAACAAGTGGAGGCCACTATCAAATTTTTCAAGAAACACCTGTTTTATTTGAAGAAAAAGCAAGTAAAATATTTATATAGAAACACATATACACACATATATATTTATGTATATATGTGTAGATGTGTGCATATATATGTGTTTATAAATTGCACTATATATATAAATTATATATATATATATATATATATATATATATATATATATATATATATATATATATATATATATATATATATATATATATATATATATATATATATATATGTGTGTGTGTGTTTGTGTGTGTAGACACACACACACATATATGTGTATGTGTGGTTGTGTGTATATATATATATATATATATATATATATATATATATATATATATATATATATATATATATATATACACACACACACACACACATGCATTTATATATATACATTTATATATATACATTATATGCATGTATATACATGTATACAATATATAAAATAAGACAATAATTATAAAAAAAAAATGTCATTACTAAATTCACAAACATTTAAAATAGAGAAAAAAATGTCAAGAGCCCCACAACACAACATTAGTAAACGTTCTCTTCACCATTTATGAATTTATTGATTTTTTATTTATTTAGAAAATACTGAGAAAACACTCAGTGCCAGTTGTGGGACATTTCTTGTGATTTTTGCATCTAATCAAGCAAATCATTCGCCAAATTTGTTAAAAATAAATTGATAAATTCAAAAAAACTAAATAAAAGTCCTACCTAACCAACCGCTAAGTGGTGTCTTCACTTTTGTAAGTACTTGAAAATAGGCAACCTGTAAAAAATACATTTGATAAAGTAAATAGATCAGAATGCAAACAAATGCTATCCACATTATTCAAACTTAGGCACACACTAAACCTCTTCTGACCGTTCATCATATTGTAGCTGGGTTATTTAACGTGTTGCTGCTGACAGGGTACCTCCTGACAATCCCACCAAAAAAAAAGACAAAACCTACACAATAAAAACTGAAGGGCCTTGGGAGATTAGTTTGTTGAAGCATACAAGAATATCATCTGTAAATTTGACAACATAGTGGAGATACATAACGGTTTATGTAGAAGTGGCCTTCAAAACACCATGGTAACAAGGGACAGGGTGGACAATGGTGTGAGGGTGTGTGTGATGCTGCAAAACACATGTAGAGGGGGTTTGGCTTTGTGTGCGTGTGTGTGTGTGTGTCACCCCAGGGTGAGAGGATTAAGTGTCAGCCAATGCAGTAAAGGTTAGTCGCTTGGTCTCTTATTGAGGCCTCTATCACACACTTGAACATCTGAAAAGAAGAGACTGAGAGCAATAGCCAAAAAAAGAGAAAGAGAGAGAGAGAGAAAGAGAGAGAGAGAGAGAGAGAGAGAGATTAAAAAATTACAGGCCCAAATCCTCAATGCCACCCGAGGGACAAGTTCTCACAAAGCTCACCTCGCTTTGGATAAATGATAAAATCAGGAGAAACCTTCGAGACAGAGGATAACGGTACAACAACAGGTGAAAATGTTTCCCAATCAAAGGCCGGGACTCAGACTAAAACTTTCCATCCGTGTTTTTTTTTTTTTTCTTTTTTTTTTCCTGGGGGGGGGAGTAGGCATGAGATGCTGCGTATTCTTCATGGCGGACATGTTAGGATATTTTTACCCCTCTTTTGAGATCTCACAAAATGGCGGGTTGGATGGGAGGCACCAAGGAGGTATGAGCGTGTTATCAAGAGTGTGTGTTTCTGTGTGTGTCAGACCAAGACTGTGTGATTGCAGGCAGGGACATTTCAATTTCATACAATTTCATTCAATTTCAATCAATTATCTTTATTTTACTTGAGTGTCCCTTTTTTATTTGTCTTCCTGTTCAGACTTTCCCCAAATATACTTATATCTATAATTTTTTCGATATTTCCCTGTACTCTGCAATTAAAAATGATTCATGAATCATTGCAAATTTGTATATTTAGTCTAACGGTGACTATTTATGCACTTATAACTACATTTTAGGAGAATTTAGTTTGCATTCTGAGCAGCGATACTGCTCTCATTTTGAAAACATCAGTCTGGTCGCTTTCTTAAAATCTTCCTTAAACATGGGTTTGAGTTTTATTTTCTATGCAACTCTATTAAAGGAACCTTGAATAGTGAGGCTGTGTAGGTTTATTGTACCACTGAAAAAAGGTTTCTTTTTTTTTTCCAACAACCAACAAGAATAAACGTTGGATTAGAATTGAGTAAGCATCAGATCATTCCCTTTTCAGGATTTTGAGAAGAAACAGTTTTTAACTCACACATTTTGATGGATCCTCATTTTAATGTATTTTCCTATAAAAAGAAATCTGTCTCCACCATGGACTGGACAATTAAACAGATTACTTTAGGCATTAGTTTGTTAATCCAGGAAACCCATTGGATTGTGTAATTTTTGATCACACATGCATTTGCAGTCCACATTTGAAAACGAGAGGTCAAAATGTCTACTTTCTCTCGATTCGCTCAACTATAACCATTCAGGGGATGCAGGAAGTGTCCCACAGGGTCGCACAAGGTCGTATCCATGTGGAATCTTTGGGATATATTTTAAGTATAGTTGAAGTTCCTGAGTAAGAACTTGTGAAGGAAGACCATCATGTGTTTGCCAGATCCTCAGATCGAAGTTCCTTTGATTTGTCTGGATGCTAAAATAATGTGCTTGAAAGGGAAAGTTCTCCAAAGTTTTATGTGATTATTATGTTAAGCTCTGTGAAAATGACCTGCTTGCTTGTGATCTGTGGCTTGCAGTGGCTTGCTTGTTACAAAACATCGTTGGGTACTATTATTTTTATTCATTTATTTATTTTCAGGATTATACAGCTTGTTAGTATTTTACTTTAGAAAAGCTGTTAACCATTCGCAAACTGATCAATAACCAGCTTACTATTTCTGGAATTTACTTGTTTCATAAAACATGCAGAATGATTATACTAAGATAAAAAAAGATGATATATATCTTTATAGCGATTGATGATGTTCTGATGTTAATTTGAGCTGCGCAATGCTTTTTTAAGTGGTCAATTAAGTATATAACAAGTCGTAGATTGCACTAGGCATTGAGTGCCACACATCTTTTAGTTAATCTATTAGCGTCAAGCAAGCATTTATAAATAAAAAAAATAAAATAAAAAAATGTAAAAACATGCAAATCATCTTTCTAATGTTTTTTTTTGTATCCATATAGATGTAGTCAAATTCTGTTGATACTATGAACTGCTCATAGATGTGAATGAAAGGGTGAATGGTTATTGCACGTGTTCTGTCAGCAAGTGGCAGCTGTCCCAGGCTGAACCCTGCCTGTCACCCAATGTCAGCTGGGATTGGCTGCCAGCCTCCCTCCCCCTCTGACCCTATCTGCAGGATGGACAGCACGAACACTCAGTCAGTCACTCTATCTGTATCTAATCTATTCTTGGGTCTAAAGGACAATGTGTTCAAAACCGCTGTCTGTTCATATTTGATTGGGATCAATCGTATTGTTTTTTTGTTTTTTTTTTTACTATTTCCTTTTCCTTTTGATTTCTTCTCTTCTATCTGCCTCCTTGTGTAGAATATTACATCAATATTTTTTTTTCCATCACATCATTCAATTTAAAAGCTTATATCAGTTCAAAAAGAACTTCACCATATGCTGAACATTAAAAATTAAAGAAAACATTTGTGTTTAAAAAAATCACACCCCATGTGTAGTTGCACTCAAAAAGCACTCTGTATTTAGATATTTTATTTGTTGCAGATATTTCTTTAAGATCGTAACCGCAAACTATGACTGCAGTACCAGTAAACCCACTCCCACCACTCCTTCAACAGACCCCTGCAGATGTTCTCCACGGCAGGCACTAATTCAAATTGTGTCCCCCTTTGAAACTCCCAGTAAGTTTTTAACTTTTTTTTTGTTTCACATTACTTTGTTTTTCAGTTTGGAATGGGAAAGTAAGCTTTGACCTATTTTTTTTCCAAGAATTGGTGACATGTTCTCCTCCTCTCTCGCAGGATTTTGGTAATGATGTGTGTGGGCTTGTGGTTCATCACAGACACAAGTTATTCATTATTACTGCTCTTTTACTGCTCCGGCTGCTGTTTTACTATGAGGACAGTCACCACTAACACTTTGCAAGACATTGTTTTTGTTTTTTTTTGTTGTTTTTTTTTTTTCATTTGAAACATTCATAAAGAACAGTACAGTAGTGACACAAGAAAAAAATCAAACCAATACATTTTCAGTGTAATTGAAATAAATCAGCGCACTGCTCATCAATTAGAAGACAATTATTGTTATTGTTCCTGAGTGTTAAAAAAAAAGCGTTACTTGCTCCCGTCCAAGTATGTATAAATATAATTTCACAGAAATAGACAAACTCTTTGCTCTTAATTCCCAGTTGATACAGCTGTGAACAACAACAAAAAAAAATCATTCTCATGATCCAATGCATTTTGAAGAGCCACTGTCTTTTTTACCGACAGTTTTTGTAGATACAATTAGCCTGAGTCAGAAATTTGCACAATTCGTGCATGAATATTTAAAAATGTAGAAATATATATTCACGTTCCTTATTCATAGTTTAAATATCATTATCATATTATGATCCAAGAAAAACCCAACTCTCTCAATATTTTTAACTTTATTATCATGGTGTGTTTTGTGATCACTCACAGATGAACCACAAATATAATGGTTAAGGGGTATGGGACAAAATGAAATCCAACCTATTTTGTTATTTTTTTAACAACTCCGACCTTTTTGAATTTCAGAATATTTTTATGTATGTATTTTATGTAGTAAATTGTAATCATATTTTTACAGATCTATTGCCATGCCTTTCTGTACAACTGATATAGTTCCTCTATTCTTTGAAACTTAGCAGCCTTGTTTTTTTTTTTTTTTTTTTTCCAAACCGGTCAATCAACGGGGTAGTAATTTATTTATCGTACTTATATAGTTTTGAAGTTTGTCATTATGTGACGGGCTGGTATGTGAAAATGATGTCATGATGTGTGGCAAGCACTTTATGGTTTAAAAGTCTGCACGTACAGTATGTACATTAATGCACTCATATTTCTTTTGTAAACAGCTGCTACCTCAGATCAATTTTCCCCAAATCGATGACTCACGTATATGTTTTTGCATATACGTGCACAAGCGTATGAGTGTATGTGTGTGGCAAGTGAGTCATTGGGTTTCGGGGTAGGGCTGAGATGGGCGTCCCCAAGTCAAAAGGCCATTTTGGCTCCAGGCATTCAATTCCCTCTTCATTAGCAGCCACATTACTTTAGATTAGCAGAAAATGGACATTTACAAGCGATGCTGACGCCCGTGATTAAAATTAATTTAAAGAGAGACTCACAAATAGAAGTAATTACTCCAAGTGTTAAACGTTTTTCTACTCCTGCAACTTTTCTTATCGTTTTATTGCTGGGCTCTTACTGAAGGAAATAAAAATGCAAAAGAGAGAGTGGACTTAGTGGGGAGAGAAATTAGTGGTCGCACATTAATGACTTCACCTGATTATTCCGAACCAGAAGTCGTCTGTAAAGGTTGAGTAATTTACAATGAATTTTTTTAATTAGAGTGGATTTGCATTGATTGAAATGAAATATAAATGGCTTCTTAAATAGCTTATCACAGCCTGGGTGACTTGAAAAGCTCTGGCCAGTTGCTGGAAGAGTTTCTGCTCCAAACGAGGAGGTGGCCATCAGAGGGAGCACAATTTATCAATTTAGCTGCAACTCCCATGTTTCCCAATGTATTTAAACAAAAGAGCTGTCCAGGTGTTTCCAGGTGTTTTTTGCAATTTTATTTATTTTTTAATTATTGTTTCATAATTAAGGGGCGGCGGCGTAGTGGTTAGTGCTTCAGCCTTACAGCACGAAGGACCCTGGTTAAATTCTGACAGGGGACCTTTCTGAGTGGAGTTTGCATGTTCTCCCTGTGTCTGCATGGGTTTCCTCCCACGGTCCAAAAACATGCCGCAGGATATTTGGAAAACAAAAATGGGAAAAATTGCCCTGAGTGAATGTTGTTTGTTGGTATATGTGGCCCCACGATTGACTGGCTGCCAGTCCTGGGTGTACCCTGCCTCACGCCCGATGACAGCTGGGATAGGCTCCAGCATCCCCCGCAACCCTGAGTGCAGACTATGGATGTTTCCTAATTATTATTGTTATGATGATGATTATTATTATTATCATTATTTCTTAAGTCATTATCTAATGCTTGTCCTGCACTTGGGGTCCGAGGATGCTGAAGCCTATTCCAGCTGTCACGGGGCGGTACACCATTTGCTATTTGACCGCAGATTACAATTAATATTATCATTGTTATTATTCATATTATCATTAAATCTTTTATTTCCAGTAATCTTTTATAAGTGGATATCTAACGCTCAGTCAAATATGCAGGTCAAATTGAAACATTACAGAGTTATTATTATTATCAGTATTATTATTAGTAGTAGCATTATTATGTTTTCATATTTCAATTATTTTATTCTTTTATTTGGGGGGGGGGTATTTATTTATTACATTTCCCTTTTAATTTCATCATAATTTCCTGGTTTTCCTCAGATAATAATTAGGTTCATTGTGAAAAAAACGAGGGTTCCTAAGAAACTTTGAAGATGTTTGTGTTTCCATCTGTTGTCGCTGCTGAAGACTTCGTGCTTGTCAAAAGTTTTTGGGGTCTGATCGGTTGACCGCTCATCATGTTCAGTTTGACTTGCCTTACTAAATGTTTTGAGCTGCCATTGACTGTTCAAACTTCCTCAAAGAGTCCTTATTCTTTAGGAAAATTCCTACAGATGAAACACACGCCACACAACCAGTGTCTCTTCCTGCTTAAACTTAATGAATGTCTTCTTTCCATTGTTTTAATCACTACCTGTCTGAAAAGCCCTTTTTTGCATTATTTAAAGTCAGCCTCTGACATGCTTATGCTCACACATGATAAAATTCTGCTCTTCACAACCGCTTCTTTGCTCTGATACTTTTTCGTGGCAGTGGATGCTCAGTGTCTATAGCCCAAAATAATCAAAAAAGTCTATCAGAGAAAGCACGTTAAGATACATAAACTGTACATATTTGTGTGTGTGCGTTTGATCAGATTCATATGGTAGTTTCATAATGAAACACACACTAATGACACATCAATTCTTCTAAAACAGAAGTGTCTTGGTAAAATTCAACACTCAATTTTATGGATTTTAAAGATAAACGGTAATAATAATGTTTCCTCCAACCCAGTTACATTATTGCTAGAAAAAAAAAATATATATATATATATGTACTTACATATATTATTTTATTTTTATACTTTTGACTCGTCATGTACTGACATCTCGCTATCTTTCTCAACATCTGAATTACTGAGTGGAAATCAGACTGTTGGTAATAAAAAAATAAATAAATAGACACTCTTACTGTTTAAAAATCCACTTGAACATCTTGGAATACTTTGGTTAGCTCTGATTTAGTGCACAGAAATGGGGCGAGTTAAATTGTTTCCACAGCATGACCCGGGCCGGGCAAAAAAGGCAATAACTCCATGTTGAGGCTCAAAAAGTTGTCCCAGGCCACCCTTGCCTGAATCAGCAGCCATTAAGCTAATTTTTTTTTTTATTGAACGAGATAATTTACAGAATATGGAGGGAACCCAGGATGCAGTAATAAAGGGTTTGGGTGTTTCCATATAATATTTATGTTTCTTGTGTTGATTCCAAAAGGCAGCTAATTTTATTCCCTAGTCTTGAACACTTGCGGTGTACTGAATCCACAGTGCTGAATCTGGTGGATTCAGCACTGTGGATTCAATGATTAAACGATCATGTATGCGCAAATGTAAAGTGGAACCTAAAAACCTGCTGTTTATACCAACAACAAATTAAATGGATTGAAAAAAAAAGATAAAAATACGAAAGCCGATAATCTTTCGATGGCTGTAACGTATTTGTATAATTCATGAATGGACAGTAAAAGCCTTAGATTCTTGCAGCTCTCGGACAGACAGAAAGTTTTCTGCTCAACTTTTGGCAATAGTGTACAAAATATTCACCTAATGTGAACAACAACAACACTATCAAAACTAATCAAATGTGACAAATGCATTAATTCTAAGACGACATACTTGATTGTTCTACAGAAATCAAATAGACCCAGTGAATATTGCCTTTTAAGGCTTGACAGAGGTTTTTTTTTTTTTTTTATTATTCATAGGCAGTTTGTCTTTTCGCTCTGATTTTGTTGGACCAGAATCAGAACGTTCATTTGATATAATGTTGCATTATCTGTGTTTGATCTGATTTCTCTCTTTGTTTAACAAACAGTTTTCCAGACTTTTTCAAGGACATGCGACATAACTTACTGCAGTCTTTATCAAAAACATGTCAATTATTTTATTTTATTTTATTTTATTTTATTTTATTTTATTTTATTTTATTTTATTTTATTTTATTTTATTTTATTTTATTTTATTTTATTTTATTAATCAATTCAATCAACTATGAATAATTATAGTTCAACGGATTAAGAGGTCAATAGCGATTTTTTTTGATGAATATATAAAAAGAAAAGTTTCGGCATAGAAGAAAAATCTTCATCTGTGGACCAATGCGACTATTCCTTTTCAAACAAGGCGAGATGGTGACGTTACTCTTTGATAAATCAGTTATGGTTTTAATGGAAATTTTCCCTCAGTTTGATCTACTTCTGAGTTTTGATGTTTGGTGACATTGAATCAGAATGTAGAAAAAAAAAATTACAATGCAAAGAAAAAAAACAAAACTTTATGATCAGTGGACTGAGATCAATGACTTGTTGGGGAACTCAGATTCAGACTTATAAGTTGGTTCAATGAAATGTAAATTTCAAACTGTCAAATTCCCTTAACAGTCTGATATACTGAAGTCTAATCATGCACTGATACTTGGAACCACTGAAGGTCACATCATATATGAAGAAAACCAACAAGCTTGCCATCATCAGGCGAGACCAGGAAGAAAATTATAACAAAAATGTTACGATTCAGTTTGGAATGATTTCTGGTGAACGGTTAAAAAAACTATAGTTAGATATTTTCAGGCAGTGTCAAGTTCAAATGGAAAATGACAATTAAGAGAAAATAATCTTATATTAAAGTTGAACTATTCTACGTTTTCAGCTTAAGACCCATAGTTTTAGTGATATTCATGCTGCATTTGTGTCCTGACACAACTTTGTGCATCAGTAACTGTGTCACAAGCCAAAAAGCCGCTTGGCTCCTAAAGACTCCACCCTCAATCCCCCTTTCTAATCCCCTCAACCTTTATGTTGCAACACACAGGCAGAAAAATTGTCCTGCGATAAAAATCTGTTTAGCGCCAGCACTTTTTAAGACAAGCCACTCAACTCTTGCTGTGCGCCTCGTCTTAACCTGTCCAGCCTCCCCCTTTTTTTCCTGAAAACGCCTTCTCTGTGAGCTGTGTACATGTAATAGATGAGTTCATTTTGGTGAAAGAAGGAAAAAAAAGGAGCTCGCTTTCCAAAAAATCTACTGCTCACTTCGCTGTATCTGCACAAATACACACACACACACACACAGACACACTCAGCTACTGACTGTGCAGCCTGCTCGGTGGAGATAAGCGGTGCAGTTGTGCAGACCTACCAACAGAAAAGAGAGCGTGGAGAGAGTGATACACACATATTTACCCGGAAAGAAGAAAGACAGTGACCAGCGAGGGAGAATGAGAGAAATGATAGTATCTCTAAGTGTATATTTAGTTCCCAGTGTGAAATATTCACCTGCTGCTTCTCTGTGTGACAGCGACCGTAGCTTGATTGCTGCCAAGAGCCGCCAGTACGTGTGTGCGTGTGCATTTTAAGTTAATTTTCAGTCGATTTCAGCTTTTTCTATTAATCAAAGTCATATTTGATCATGGCAGAAGTCTTAATCTAATGTACTGGTCTGGTGCAGTGTGAAAACATTAGTAACAGATTCGTTTTTCATCAGGAAGTGATCAAACATGAAACCGGGCCTTTGTAGATGAGAAGCAGGCAAAAATCTCGTTTTGCAGAAGCAGGTTTAGGACTAATCAGTGTTTCATATTAAGAGAGATACCTAGTAACAAATCTCCTGTGTTGGATAGAAAAAAAAAAAAGAATATCGGTTTAGTAAAACTTAATTTTCTCGCTAACTTTTTAATTAATTTTACTTTTAAATCAGATCACTTTCTTGGCTATTTTTTTTAATCTGTATATTAGCCTCATCATACGCACAATAAGTGAACATATTTGGTGAGCTGAAGTTGTGATTGGGCGTCACAGTGGTCCAGTGTTTAGTGCTTCTGCGTCATAGAATGTAGGTCCTCAGTTTGATTCTGACGGGGAAAAAGAAAGTAAAAAACAAAGTTTGTGTCATGTTAACTTACATGAGTGTACTCATGACTGTACTCGTGGTACTCTTTGTCTTGTGAATTATGGTGATCTCTGATATAGCAGAACCAGTTTCCTGCAAAGGAAAAAAATTATAATTCGGACTAGTTGTAGAGACACATACAATAGGGGTAGTCATGGAACGTGAGGCGGGGTTCACCCACTGGTCACCCTTGTTCACAGGGTGACATATAGAGACAACTTGCATTTACTCATTTACTCTCATTCACATGTCTGGGCAATTTAGAGTGTGTTTTTGGACTGTTGAAGGAAACTGGAGAACCCGCGTAGACATGGAAAGAACATGCCAACTACACACAGAAAGGCCTCCTGTCAGAAACAAACCAGGGACGTTCTTGCTATGAAGTGGAAGAGCGTGATTGGTTTCACATATCGACTCATGTCAGGTCATGTACAACGACAACGACTGAAATTTCAGCAGGGGAAAAAAAAGAAAGAAAAAGAAAACAAACGACAGGCTGCTGCATTCAAAATGTCACAACGTGACAACGAAGAAGCAGGTGGCAGATTGTAATATTTGACATGTCTTCACACAAGATGCTGAGCTGGTCTAAAAGTAAAGTGACAGACCTTGTCCTCAACTACCTCTCACCGGTCGAAAGGAAGTGCTGATATTTGTCGCCATCTCGCGTGTCAGGTGATTCGGAAGCTTTCCATCTTAGTTTCACTTTAGAAACGTCCTCTCTAATGTCAGCGCATTACATAGGTTACAAGCACAAAGTCATACACAAACACACACACACAAACAAGATAGATAGATAGATAGATAGATAGATAGATAAATGAAATAATTTACATTAGGAAAAAGATTATCTCAAAATGCATTGTGCTATTATTTTGCTAAAATCTTATTTGGCAGTCCTTGGACTCATGCTCTATCAGCATTATTCAATTATTCACTTCATTCATTAGTTTATTATTTCATTCTCTACTCTATCTTTTGTGCATTATCAGTTAATCGAATACATTGAGAAATTGAACTCAGATTATAAATCAAAATTAAAAGGAAAATCAAAAATCATGACCATGTTTTTGTGCACTGATCTACTCTAGCCTCACACGGGGCGTCATTTGCGACGATCTCTGAAAACTACAAAAGGGTGGTCTGAATACAGATCTACCAAAATGGTGGCGGTTGTAGTCCAAAGGCTACCAACTGGTGCTGCCATGCGACCGGGGCCAGAGGGCATAAAAGAATGAATGGGACGCCAATAGATAACGTCTTGTGTAAATATATGTGGAGGTGTGTTCGTGTCAGGAAAATGAAGGAAGGCAGAGACAGATAATTAGACGAGCAGCCACGACACTAAGTTAACAAGATAGCACTAGCGATGGCATGGGAATACAGTGATTACCCAAGGCCCGACAGGAAATCAGCAGTTACCACACTAACATAACATCGATCGGTAACTCATGCTTTCCCAGATATTAATACTAGCCTCAGGTAATGAGCTGACCAGGGATGCAATTTTCCGGGTAAGGAAGGGACGGTTCCGATGACAATCGTGTCGAACCCGCAATGGATTTGCGGCCGTTGGCAGGAGTGAGGTGTCCTCTGGACGCACCACCAGGGACGAGAGATGGACGGGATCTTCAGGTGCAGTCTGCAGGTCCATTAGTCGGGTCGGGACATCGAGCTTGGAACTACGGTCTGGATTGACGGGAAAGAAAAATTGTCCTTCCATCTATATCCGTCCCATCTCGAGCACGGGAGAGTAGCTATTACAGCACTGTTTCAGTTCAAAACACCCGCATGTATGCTGGTTGGTGATGTTACAGTGTGTAACTCGGTGGTCCGGTGGGTGAGGGGGCTGGGACGAGCCCCCCCAGTATAAGGCAGCTTCCCCTCTCATCATTTGCCTCTGGAATTTGTACTGGAGTTAGTGGGAGGGAAGGTGAGAATTAGTTTATTTCAGCTTTGGGGTTGAAACCTTAGAACAAAGGATCCGACCCCTTTTGTTCAGTATGTTCGGGTTGAATACAGAAATAAGTTTGATCACAGTCTCTACTTGAGGCACAACACTATCTCAATTTGTTTTCTTGCAGAAAACAGCCAAGTAATAGATCTGTAACTTGATTTCTCCACGCATTCCAATTTATTGGTGATTATTTATAGGGGAATCAATTTAGAGTACATTGCATATTTTATCATAATCAATTATTGACAAAAGTGTGTTTAATGTGACAACTTTTGTAACTGACCAACAGCATGCTAGTTTAAGTAATTCAGTTTGCTTACTTGCCCACGAATCAAAGTAAAAAAAAAAAAGATCTCAGATAGCCAAAGGTAACCAATACGTATTTAGATTAAACTGGCCAAGCAGAGAGTGATATGACGGCGCAATCATTGCTACTTTCGCAGAAGGTTCCTGGTTCAATTCTGTGCTGTTTTCATGTCACAATAACAATGTAGTGTATAGTTTATTAGTCCCTCCTTCCTTCTATTCATTTAACCCTTCATGAATGGATGAACCATGAGCAGCTTGCTGCCATCTAGCAGCGCCAGGGAGCAGTTAGGCATTCATTGTCTTGCTCAACAACACTTCGACACAGGAGCCGGGAATCGAACGAGGAATGTTCGGTTCCAAGGACGATCGCTCTCCCTCCTGCGCCACGTCACACCCTTTTCTTCCTGTCTCTGTTTGGGTTTCTTTTGGGTATCATATATGTGTACATCTTGATGTGTCACCCTGTGATTCACTGGTGACTGCTCCAGGCTGAACCCGCCTTACACCCACGTTCCAGTACCCCCCCAATCCGTAAGTGTAGGACCAGGGCTTTAGATAATGAATGAAAAGCACCTTTATTCTCTTCTCATAAAGCCAGATCACTCTTTGAGATTCTAGCCTGTATCTCAGTTGGTAGAGGAGGTGTCCCTCCAATTGGTTGGTTGGCAGTTAAATCCCTGGCTCCTTTCTGCATGTTAAAGTGTCCTTGGGCAAGACGCTAAATCCCCAATTGCTCCTGGGTTCTATTAATTCACAACGTAATGAAATTAAGGTCTTCTGAGTATTGTGGGAAGAAGTACGGACAAATGGAATTGGATTTCAAAATATTTTAAAGATGGACTTCGCCATCACCTTAACTCACACATGCACTTTTCTGAATTTGGATAGAAAAATTGGCACCTGTTCATTTGGTCAGTGTTCTTTTAGAAAATGCTCAATGCCAGTGCGCCGGCAATTTAAGGCCTGATCTTTGTCAGTCTGACATTCAAGAGCACATTTGGATATTGACAGAAAGCCTTAAAGGAAGCTGCAATGAGCAGTCGGTCGAGTTTTTATTGTTAATTACCTTCGGGATTAGATGAGAAGTGGTTTTGGAGCAATTAGGCTGCAAAAGGTGGTTACTTATATAAAAGACTACAGGATATGTAATTTAATGAATATATGACTGTGCAATATCTCAAAACACAATTGTGCTGTCACACTGTTTGGATGTCGCCTGTCCTTGTGCTACAAATGCTTGAGCATCTGTAACATCAGCTGTGTTTGGAAAAAAAGGAAGGCATTCAAAAATGAACAGTGTTACCTTTTCGAATGCCCATCGCCAGTAGGTCAGAATATATTTATTTATAAATATATTTATTTATTTATTTATTCCAAAAAACATTGAATTTGCGAACTACATGTCAGTGTATGAGTTTAAAGTCCATGTTGCTCCATATAGCGTACAGTTTATTAGTCTATTGATTACAAACAACTGATTGTGCTTTGCATTTAGTGGATGAAGCAAATATCCAAGCAAAGGTCATAAAAATAGATAAAATCAAATTTAAAGAGGGTCTGCACTAAATTCAGAGCTCATCTATTTTTTACAATCCATATAAATAAAAGTATTATCCATATACAGTAGAGTCCCGGGTCTGTGGACAAATCTAGTGAATATAAAGTGGTTTATCCAGTAAAAACACATGGAAACATATGAAGTAATAGCCAGGAAATTTGCAATGTGGAGTGGTTTATCAAGGTCAAATATCTTATGGGGAGAATGTGTCAACAGGTCACTCTGCATCTAATACAGACAGTCATCTTTTTTATGAAGATTAAGTTGTGTTCTAAACCGCAGAGAAGGACGTCTTCCTGCAATTCCAATTACATTCAATGCTGTCAAGCTATCATAGTGTTATTGTTCATATGTGCATGTGTGTGTGTGTGTGTGTGTGTGTGTGTGTGTGTGTGTGTGTGTGTGTGTGTGTGGGCCCTGAGTAGGCAACAAGTTAAGTGGGAAGTGTGTAGCATCTCTTTTCCTAGGCTGTTGTTTCATTTGCTTGCACAGGACTGGGGTTTGTAAATCACTGTGTACATGGCAGTTAACTGAGTTAAATAGTGAGTACTTTGCATCCTGACAAACTGGAATATCTCAAGAACTGCAGAGGCTAAAAGACCGCTCTCAATTCACATCATTTACCCACAGCGCTGGCTCGCTAAACAAAACAGCTGTCGAGGGGCTGATCTAATTTACCTCACAGTCATTTGAATGTGTGATGAAGGCAAACTTCTCTGCATCTTTCAACCCAATTCTGTCTGGAAATGCCATATTTCACTGCTCCAAAAATGTTTTCTCAAGATTCTACGGTGTCCTCCCACAGAGGATTTTATGAAGACTCCACATAGATCAGGAACATGCATTAGTATGGTTGAAGACTAAAATTTTCATAGGCTGGGCTAAGAGAATGATGGTTGACCTGTATTTCTCTGTATATTTTCAGGTTAAACCCCAACTGTAGTCCAATATTAGTAGGGATTGGCATATGACTGCATCAATGAATTAATTAGTCCTCTGTCATTAAGAAAAAGTGAAATGACCCCGTCGCCCCAGTCGGAGGATTGTTTTCATTTTATTTTATTTCATTTTATTCTGTTCTATTTTTTATGTTTACTCTATTTTTAAATGGGTGAATGAATGAGTGCTAAATGAGTCATTGCTTTTTGGTGCAAGCCATAAATTTTCAATGGATCACTCCCTTTCAAAATTGAGTGCAGTTAAATACTAACGGCAAAATAATAATGAAAATAATAATAATTATAATAAAAATAACAATAATAATTAAAAGTTGACTAGTAGTATATATATATATATATATATATATATGTAGTAGTAGGTTTGTAAGTAGTATAAGTTTTAATGGATCTACTTGACCAAGGATAAGGTGTAGATTTACAAATGCAGACACTGTGGTGTCAGCCTTGTCGTTGGGACTTTTTTGTGTTTTGGCAGGAGCTGCTGGATCCAACAAGAGGTGAAGCTTTATGCGGAATCGACACAGATTCACTGGATAGAATGTCAAAGAGCAAAACAAATAAATAAATACATATCTACATTGATACATATATACATAAAAAATACTCAACACGACCAATCAGCTTTTTGCACTTTGGATGTGTTTCAGTGGTTCTATGAAAACTCCTCCTACCATTTCTCATGACGCCCATCACTGTCACTCCCATTTGGCTTCATCTCCCAGTGTTCTCTTTACTGCCGACCGCTGTTGTTTTTCTTCATTATTCAGCGATCACTTGATGTAAATGTCTGATTCTGGAATGTCAGACCTGAGTGACTGATTATAGCAGAGGAGAGAGCAGCTGTTCATCACATCAACAACTTAACACACAGCACTTTGCCATCTCTTGTCTCATTCATTGTCTATCTCCTTTCTCACTCATCATCTCCCATCATCCAATGCAGAATGTTGAGAAAGACAGTTCACATTCACTGGGATGAAAGTTTTTCACAGTATTACCAAAAATTATATTACTTTTGAAGTCCATTATTAAATTCAGCCTTTGGAAATGTTAGCACCATATCTTATTTGTCTTGAGTGTGCCATTCACACCAATGTATTTGCTGATGTTAGCACATTAGTTATAAAGGTATCAGGTTAGGAATCGATACTGAATTGCAGTCAGATGCAGGTTGTCAGTTAATGCCTTTCTTAGTTAACCGGTGAAATATAATAACAAGAAAATATAGTGCCTTGACAATATTCCATTGTGCTTATCTATCCACATCATTTTCTAGTCAAAAGAAATTGTCAACATATTGGGCTTCACTGACTAAAAAGTAATGAAAGAGTCTTTATGGTTTTTAAATGATCCATCTGGGTTCAACCACAATTTTGTTCCATCTTCAGGACACCATTACTTTCCACATAATGTAGATGCTTTAGGGGTAGCAGCATGGTTGTGCAGTACTCTTGCAATTTAAGACATAAAAAGTTTCCAGCTAAGAACTTTGAGCAGCTTTGGTCTTCCTGTTTGGAGTTTAATCGTTCTTCCATTGCTTGTATGGGCTCTGTCCGGGGTCTCCAACTTCATCCCACCCCACAAATAATCATGCATTAGGATAAATTGGTGAAACTGACCATGAAAGGGAACGAGGGGTAGAAGAGGATACAGCGAATACAGGTCTGTGAATGAGAGGGATCCAAGTGGGACAGTGAGGCGACAGGGAGCGGAGATAAAGAAGGTGGGGGATTTTAAGTACTTAGGGTCAACAGTCCAAAGCATGGACAGTGGGGTATACAAGACGGTGATGAGACCAATGATGTTGTATGGTTTAGAAACAGTGGCACTGAAGAAGAGACAGGAATTAGAGCTTGGGGTAGCAGAGATGAATCTGTTGATGTTCTCTTTGGGAGTGACAAGGATGGATAGGATCAGGAGGGAGTCTATTAGAGGGACAGCACATGTTAGATGTTTTGGACATAAGGTCAGAGAGGCCAAAACTGAGATGGTTCGTTCATGTAAACAGGAGAGGGATAGTGAATATATTGGTAGACAGATGCTGATGTTGGAACTGCAAGGCAGGAGGCCTAGAGGAAGACTGAAGCAAGGATTTATGGATGTAGTGAAAGAGAACATGAAGTTAAGTGGAAGTTCAATAGAGAAGGGGATACAGAGTATAGGGTTAGATGGAGGAGGTTGATTCACTGTGGTAACTCATGTTGGGAGCAGCCCAAAGGAAAAGAGGATGTGTAATCCTGTGACTGATGGGTGACCAATAAAATCCCAACTCTCACCCAATAATAGCACAGATTTGGCCAAACCCAATCAATAAGTGGGATTTTCCTAATGTGTGCATAGGCTCAACAGACAAAGGTGATACCTTGACCAACTTCGGGCTTTTTCAACTTCTAACAAAGAAGTCTCATCAGCCCTTGAAAAGACTATGACCAGTGTTGACTCTGATTGAGTATTACATTTATTATGAAGTAATGTGTTTTTTTATTATCTAACCTGATACTTCAAACTCTTTATGTGTGACTTTCTCCCTGAATTGATTCACACAGATTTCTGGAACACTGTGCTGATGGACCTTCAGGAAATAAGGTGTCACTCCTGAAAGCCATTAAGTAGAACATACTGCATTCAACATACTCTTCTGGTTGGGATTGTCTGACAGGCCCGATTCAAATGTAAGGGGGAACTGTTAAACTACTCTCATCGTACTAATCTGTCAATCTTTCGCATTATAATGGTAGTTTTAATGACTGAAACTACAAAGTGATTGATTGGAATAGACAGATATATTCTGATGTTATGTCCAGGTGCTTTTTGACATTAATGCCATGCCGGGGATTCACTGTGTGAAATATCTGTCTTCTTGACTCCTGAAAATGTCATGGATCTCCCGAGACTTTTCTGGGGGTTTACTATCGGATACTAGAACATATCTGCCAGAATCCTCATCTACTTGAATTGTTTTAGAATTTAATCTTGCAGCTCATCTTAGCTTTGGAGTGTTCTTGTATCACTCTCTAATAATAAATCTATATGTGAATCTCACATTACGTGCACGGACACATCTGAAAAGTGGTGTAGGATATATAAAGGAGATTATTAAAACGACTGCCCCTCCTCCTCCTCCTCCTCCCATTCATCCTACCACTACTACAACTACTACTAATATGAATAATAATGATAAATTGTATCCAAATTACTGAGTAACAGTGGAATCTGAGAGTTATGTGTTTGATTCTCAAAAGTTTTGTAATGACACTGACTGCTGTGTTTGAATTTACACCAAAATATAGGTTGACCGTTTCAGTAGTTTGGGTTGCTGCTCTCATTATGGAAAGACAAGTGCATCTGCATGCAAATGTGCTCACTGGCCTGGCTCTGTGATTGAGGCTCTGTTTCTCGATGAGCTTGGGTTGACACCAGTTGTGGCGTATGAGGACAACCTGCTGGCAGCAAATTGTCAGTCTGATGATTTTCATTTGCCCTGGTTCTTAGTTTTGTGAGTTTGGTGTCGTCAAATATCAATGGATTACCATTGTTTCATTTCCTCGAGGCCGCCATTTGTAATGCAAAGTTCCTGCCATGTGACACACTTCGGATATGTACATTATCATAATGTTAGACATAAAACAGAATCAGTTAATGGTTCTGATGATCAGCACGAATGTGAGTCGGTTTTAACCAAAGTTTAATGGCCTGAATTTCAAATGCGATGAGGCTCCAAGGATGTTTTGGGAATTAAAGGCTTGTTCAATTTTACTTTTTCTTCTGTGTTGGTTTCCTTCTATTTTTGCTTCACATTGTTTAATCAGTTTTATGGTTTGGTAGCTAAACATTTGAGAATATCTTGTGGGATTTTTGAACATCTTTACAAAGCGTAATTTGAGAGCTCAGACTATGGTCATGAAAAATATGATAAAAGCAGGCAGCAAAGCTTTTGTGATACACAGAAGGCATACCACTAGGCATCAAGGCCAAGTGTGTAAAAGGACAAGCATTTGGGGAACATACAATGAAAGCTCATCCATCCATCCATCCAGCCATTCTATCCATCCATTGTCCGCGCCTTATCCGGGGGAGGGTTGCAGCCTAGACAGAGGAGCCCAGACATCATGCTCCATGGCCTCTTCGACCAGCTCTTCAGGGGAAATCTCAAGGCGTTTCCTGGCCAGCAAAGAGACATAAGTCTATTTCATACAGAACATTTTGTCGAATGCAGTAAAGAAATATTAATTTTGAATTCCATGCTAAGAACTACCCTCCTCCAGAGGAACCTTTTTATTATTCTATTCAGACAGGCACTAAGAGACAACAGTAGGGCCTGGAGCGTTGTAAGCATTTGTGCCGTGTACCTTAAGCTCCCCCATCAAAAATAAGCCACCACGAAGAAAAACAGGACAACTTTGTGAGAGAAATGGATTCAAGTGGTTTTTCATTTTTTTAATTTTTCTCTTGCGCTGCTTTGCAGTATGAGTATCTCAGCCATTAGCTTACTCCATACTTATTTTGGTGAAAATATTTATGTTCTGCTGTGAACCCTCAAAAATCCGTCTGTGTTGTCATAGCCCAGGCAAGCTTGGACCTCAGTTCATTTCCTACTGATTCTGTCCTTCTTCTTCTTCTTTTCCTTTCAGCTTTTCCCTTTCAGGGGTCGCCACAGCGAATCAACCTCCTTCATCTAACCCTATTCTCTATATCCTCCTCTCTCCCACCAACTACCTTCATATCTTCTCTCACTACGTCCATAAATCTTCTCTTTGGTCTTCCTGTAGACCTCCTGCCTGGCATCTCCAATTCCAGCATCCGTCTACCAATATAGTCCCTATCCCTCCTCTGTACATGACCGAACCGTCTCAGTCTGGCTTCTCTGACCTTCTCTCCAAAACATCTAACATGTGCTGTTCCTCTGATGTACACATTCCTGATCCTTTCCATCCTCGTCACTCCCAAGGAGAACCTCAATATCTTCATTTCTGCTACCTCCAGCTCTGCCTCCTGTCTTTTGTTCATTGCCACTGTCTCCAAACCATACAGCATGGCTGGTCTCACCACTGTTTTGTAAACCTTTCCTTTCATTCTAGATGAAATTCCTCTATCACAAAGAACCCCTGAAACTTTTCTCCACCCATTCCAACCTGCTTGAACCCATTTCTTTATCTCTTTTCCACACTCTCCATTGCTCTGGACTGTTGACCCTAAGCACCTGATATCCTCCAACTTCTTGATCTCCACTCCCTGCAGCCTCACCCTCCACCCGGGTTCCTCTCATTCACACACATTCTGTCCATTGCTGCAATAATACACCCAACAAGTGACAACAATAGGTTTTTCAAAAATGGCCTCTGCTGTTCACAGCTGATTGATTATCTGATAATCAATCTTCAAGCACATACATCTTATCAGTCCATATGGAATAGTAAAAATGCTCCACCTCAGAGAAGGATCAAAAATTTGTTCTAGGAACTGAGGTCCATGGTACCTGGTTCCTATGCTTTCCAAATGCACGAAAAATGGTCTAGTTCCTAAGAAGGTTAAAGGAGATGCAAAAAGTTTCTTCTGTGCAAAAGCGGCATATTCCCCAAAGCCTCCTCTTGTTGAGATGTGCCCAGAACACCTCAGCAGGGAGATGTCCAGGAGGCATGCTAACCAGATGCTTGAGCCACGTCATCTGGCTGCTGTCGATGAGGAGCAGCATATGCTATACTCTGAGTCCCTCAGGGATACCTTAGCTTCTTAACCTATCTCTAAGAGATAGCCCAGTGGAGAAAACTACCTTCAGCCTCCTGTATCTGTGACCTTGTTCTTTCTGTCAGAACAAAGATCGACTAATAAATTGAGAACTTTGCCCTCCAGCTGAACTCCCTCTTTCTCTTGATGCAGAGTCTGTCTTACTGCCTGACAATCTCCTGCTCCATTTTTCCTTCACTCTTGAACAAGGCCCTGAGATAATTGGACTCCTCCAGTTTGGGCAGGAGCTCATCCCTGAAATGAAGGGGGAACTCCACCTATTTCCATCTGAGGTTCTGGTCACAGATTTGGAGGGGAGGTCCTGATTCTTGGCCAAGGCACTTCACGTTCAGCTCTGAAATGTTTCATTTACAGCTGGAGATCACGGCTGGACGAAGCCAACAGAACCCCATCTGCAAATAGCAGAGACCCACCCTGAGGCCGCCATCCCAGATCCCATTTACACCATGGCTGTGCCTAGAAATTCTGTCCATAAAGGTTATAAAAATAATTGATGAGATCGAACCCTGGCGGAGTCCAGCCCTTGATGCGGACCAAGCTCTGATACAGGTTGTACAGGGACCGGACAACTAGTATCAGGGGTCTGGTACTCCCATACTCCCGAAGCACCACTCACAGGACTAATTGGTCCTTGGGGGTAAGCTCGGATGCCTTCTCCAAGTCTACAAAGTCCCTGTAGGCTGGATGGGCTAACTCTCCTGCACCCTGAAAGCGAGGTTCAACTATCCAATGGATCCTCACGTAAAAGGCCCCTAAAAGGACTTTACTGGGGAGGCTGAAGAGTGTAATCCCCTGTGGTTGGAAATCCCATTTTTAAAGAAGGAGAGTTGAGGGAGGTACTGTCCCCGTTGCAGAGGCGTGTCAGCAAAGACAACTCAATGACATCCACAGCCTTGACAAACTCAAGATGGATCTCTTTCAACCTAAGGGCACTGGTCCCAAGGATATTTTTAACCTCCTCTGCAACTTCTGCCCTGGAGTTAAGAGAGCCATCCCCTAGCTCTTGGACAGTTACAGGACTCGTAATTTGAAGGCCTGTCGGTGGGATTGGGGAGATCCTTTAAGTTCCCTCCACCACCCACAATGTCTCAAATCAAGATTAATGGCACCCTGTCCCCACCATACATGGTGTTGACAGTGCACACCTTCCACTTAGTGAACCATTGGATGGTGGACCGAAATCTCTACAAAGCTTTCCTCCCACACCATCGGAACCAACTCACCACCAGGTGGTGATCTATTTACTGTTCCTCCTCCCTCCTTGCCCTAGATATGTGGTCACATATCTAATAACAAGACCACAAAGTCAATCATTGAACTATGTTCTAGGCTTGTCATAGTGCCAATTGCACATACAGTATGTACACCCTTATGCCTGAACATGGTGTTTCTAATGTGCTTTGCTCAGTCGAACGAACATGATTTTCTACAGCAGTTTAAATCCCATTTACAACTGATATCATATAGAGACATATCAAGGTTCCTAATATACAGTACAGCCCCTGTGCAGCTTGACCGTACAACCAACATATGCATAGCAAATGATTAGCTGCAAATGTTAGCATCGACTTTTTGGTCATGTTGAGTTGTATAGCCGACATTTGTCTGTTTCATTGAAACTCATTGAAACTATTATCTGCACCCCTCAAACTTCCAAACTGTTCAAAATATATACTGGTATCACCTTCCAGTTTTTATGAAATGAGGAAATAAACTAACGCAACATCACATGACCATATTACTTTGGCAACTTGTAATTCAGTAATGTAAGAATATATCATCTCGATATTTTTTGTCAATGTTGCAAGACTTTTTGTTAACTTTTTATTGTATTGATATATTGATTCATCTGTTGATTCATTTCTAATTTTTCTTTTTTTTTAAGTTCACTAGAATTGATGGAACTGGTTTGGCAAAAGATTGTGGAAAACTTCCACCCTTATTAATTCTCATGGACTGCAGCCGACTTAATCGCTCAATTTATAACTTTTCATCAACATATAAGCCATGTTTTAGGCTCTAAATAAAGCAGCTCAATGGCCTCACATACTTACCTTAAAAGAATAAACAGACAAAGCAGGATCATTCAGCTGTCACCAGTCATCTTCTTCTTTTTCTGTAGTTTATGGTTCCATTAGATTATATACTTTGATGTAATGGCCAAATTTGATATCCATCCATCCATCCATCTTTGGCCACTTATCCTTGGTCGGGTTGCGGGGGCAGCAACTGGAGCAGGGAGGCCCAGACTTCCCTCTCCCCAGCCACATGGTCCAGCTCTTCTGGGGGGACCCCTAAGCGTTCTCAGGCCAGCCTGGAGACAATGTCTCTCCAGCGTGTCCTGGGTCTTCCCCGTGGTCTCTTCCAAGATGGGCATGCCCGGAATACCTCCCCCGGGAGGCGTCCAGGAGGCATCCTGTCCAGATGCCCGAGCCACCTCATCTGATTCCTCTATATGCGGAGGAGCAGCGGCTCTACTCCGTGTTCCTCCCGAATGGCTGAACTTCTCACCCTATCTCTAAGGGAGAGTCCGGCCACCCTGCGGTGAAAACTTATTTTGGTCGCTTGTATTCGTGATCTCGTTCTTTTGGTCACTACCCACAGCTTGTGACCGTAGGTGAGGGTAGGAATGTAGATCGCCTGATAAATTGAGAGCTTTGCCTTCCGGCTCAGCTCCCTCTTCACCACGACAGACCGGTACAGAGTCAGCATCACTGCAGATGCTGCACCGATCTGCCTGTCGATCTCACGCTCCATCCTTCCCTAACTCGTGAACAAGACCCCAAAATACTTGAACTCCTCCACTTGGGGCAGGACCTCTTCCCCGACCCGGAGTGGGCACCCCAACCGTTTCCGGTTGAGCCCCATGGTCTCAGATTTGGAGGTATTGATCCTCATCCCGGCCGTTTCACATTCGGCTGCGAACTGCTCCAGCGAGAGCTGGAGATCATGGCCTGATGGAGCCAACAGGACCACATCATCTGCAAAAAGCAGAGACTTGATCCTGTGGCCACCAAACCGGATCCCCTTGATGCCTTGGCTGCGCCTAGAAATTCTGTCCATAAAAATTATGAACAGAATCGGTGACAAAGGGCAGCCCTGGCGGAGTCTAACTCCCACAGGAAGCGAGTCCGACTTACAACAGGCGATGCGGACCAAGCTCTGACTCCTGGCATACAGGGACCGAACAGCCTGTATAACGCGGGTCGGTACCCCATACTCCCAGAGCACCCCCCACAGGACTGCCCGCGGGACACGGTCGAATGCCTTCTCCAAGTCCACGAAACACATGTAGACTGGTTGGGCAAACTTCCATGCCCCCTTGAGAACCCTGCTGAGGGTATAAAGCTGGTCCACCGTTCCACGACCAGGATGAAAACCACACTGCTCCTCCTGAATCCGAGATTTGACGACCCGGCGGACCCTCCTCTCCAGCACAGCTGAATAGACTTTGCCAGGGAGGCTGAGGAAT
>CAAKHD010005193.1:0-21220 GCA_901007705.1 Fistularia tabacaria | reverse complement strand
TTTCCTTACAGTATGTCAGAGAGTGTGTCGCCTGAATCTAAAAGTGAGTTTCTGAGAGAGTTCTCAGCAGAGAAGCACACGGTCCTCGCACACACACACACAAATACACACACACACACACACACACACACACACACACACACACACACACACACACACACACACACACACACACACACACACACACACACACACACACACACACACACACACACACACACACACAAGCAAACACTAACACTCTCCTCATGTTCTCTGTGTGTGGATTAGGACTTGTTCGGTTTAACCTTATAAAGCACCATGACAGCCTGCTAACGGCTTTCTGTCAGGCTCTGGCCTGTGAAACTCCTCTTGACAACACACTCACACACAAACACACACACACGAACGCTGTCAAAGAGGTATATCAACCAAAACACTAATTACCATACGTGAGCAGTCTCCTACACATTCATTCACATAAACCCACAGTCGGATTATCGTGGGTTTATAAGGTTGCTGGCTTTATTAGATGTGACACTTTGGAGTGTGTGGTTACAGGCTGTGTGGTTGTGTGTTGTTCTGTGTATCGGTAGCTCTGGTTAATGGACATATTACTGGGATCTAAGAATGAGACCCCTTTTTTCAGCAAAGTTGCTGAATCTATTCTAACCTGTCCAACCTGAGGGGGGACTTGAATAGGCAATTGTACAGCTAGTCTATAAATTGTGAAAAACAAAAGAAACTCTTTAAATCACTCGTGCTAAGGTTCAACCTGTAATCGCCGGGGCCTGGTTTCAGTTGTATATCTTGCCTGTTGGTTTGCAGGGTGCAGGCAGATCTGGTGTGTGTGTCAGTCAGATGGGGGTAATTTAGGGGGATTATAAGTAAGCAATATTGAGTACATTTGGTAGGGATAAATACCAAGGCAGCAAAAACTATCATCCTACAATAACTTCTCAAGGGAAAATGCAGTTCTGCAAAAATAAGCTGTAAATTTAGATTATTTTGTCAGTTTCATGATCTCTTGTTAAGTTTAAGTGAGCCCTATACAATGATTTTACATGTAATCATTTATCATAAGAAATATACAATATTGTCCAACAAAAGAAAATGCTACAACATTTTTAATTTATTTTGACTCAATGAAACCCTCTCATGTTGGGGTGAGATGTTGAGAAACAAGCTTTCGTGTGACCATCATTAGTTAGTTAATTTGTTTTTCAATTTGAATAAAAACTGAATCAGTTCATGCCTGGTATATTCAGGGAATCCATTTTTCTTAATAAGCCATAAAGTCAGTAAAATGTTACTGACGAGAAAATATAGTATATATAATGTCTAAAAAATAAATTTAGCAGCAAGGAAAGAATTACGAGATGAAAAGTCCTGATTCCATTAAGAAAATTGTGAGAAAATTGAATTACATGTGCAATGAGAAGAATGTGTTTGTTTGTAAAAAAAAAAGTAACAATTAAAATAATCAAAAGAGAGGCGTCTTTGCCTTGAAGACAATATCTAAAATAATGTATTTATTCAGCCTGAACAAAACAAATCAAAATGAGCCTTGTGATTTGTAGAAAGAAAGAAAAAAAAGTATTTGAATGTAATTAAATAAACAAATAAAATATTAAATTGAAGTTAAAATGAAATAAGATAAATGTATCTTTACACATATAAAAGTTTCTTTGGCTTCTGTCACTGTGGACCAATGGCCTGCATTTTTGTCAGACGTTGAAATGAAGGTCCTGCATTCTGTCACACTTGGCAAAATTAGAGGATCCTCCAAAGTAATTGTTTGAAAGTACAAAAAAATGCAGCGCCCCTTCTTGTAGAAGTCAAGTCATTACAAGAAAGCCTTTAGTTAGGCAAAAACATTTTTGCTAACAAGATGTCTCATGGGTCCACTATCAGTGTGGTAATTCATGGCTCAGCTATTAGCTGTTGGTCTGTTATTTATATATTCTTCACTGTACGGGTGGATAGAGAGTGATATGAGCACTGCATTAATCTGTTATGAAGACTCAGCTGAGCTCAAAAAGCATAGCTTCCAATTTATTGTCCAACTCTCACCTGATAGTCCCGAGTTTCAGGTCATGACTGAAAGAACTACTTGTCGGATACAAGTGGCTGCAATTGGTTTTACCCTAAGCGTGGGAGGGCTTTTTCTCAAAGACAGGGTGCATAGCGAGCCCATCTGGGGTAGGAACTTGGACAAGAGCCTCTTTCCCTTAGAGGCAAACCCTAAGTGGGTATAGTTGCTCAGGCATCTAGTAAGGAATCCTCTTGGACGCTTCCTGATGAAGGTACTTTGACTCTTTCACCTAGCTGGAGGCAAGGTCAAGAGGTTGACCCAAAAAAGGGTTTTATATCCTTGAGTTGCCTCAGGGTCTCCCTGGCAGAGCTACATTGCGTCAAGTGGGACAGGAAAACCTTGGTTGAACGATTCCCTTTGTGGCCGCCATGACCCAGCACCCATGAAAGTGGACTTTGGAAAATTTGTGTTTGCACTATTTGTTTTTTGTTAGTCAGCCTGAAATCATGCCCAGAAGAAAGAAGAAAAGATCAATAGAAAACAGGTTAGAGATTCATAAAATATAAGTATATAATTTTCATGTTAATATAGTGGCAAATCCAATGCAATGCATTCATAATTATCTTGAAGACCTGATTTTTGGGAATCAATAACAAAGGTTTAACGTTGGTCAAATTTAAGTTTTGGACCCGGTTTTCATTTCCAAGCCATTAGATATGAGCCCAATTTTCTCTTCTGGTTCCACAAATATAAATAAATGGATACATTGATAAAAACATATTTGACTTTAGTGAGGGGAGAAATGAATTAATATATAAATGCATAAAGTACTGCTTCTTGATTTGCTTGTAGTCCTTCATCCAAAATCCCTTCAGCTCAAAAAAGAGACTCAGAAACCAAAAAGGGGCACGGAAAATAATGGATACATAGACTCAATGTTCCACTGTATGATGTGAGACAGAATCCTAAAAATTAAAATGCATGTTTCTATTTCATCCATTCATTGCTCGTGTGTTCCTCTCATTTTTATTCATAACAACTCCAGCCCTATTGTAGCATACATTGTCTGCTCTGAATGAACTGGAGAGAGAAAAGAGGCACATTCATTCAATTTACTTGATCAGTGCAAGTTTGTATCAAGAAGTAATAGAAAGTTAATGTGCCTTGCCCAGGTTCAGTGAGCTACATGAAACCAACTTGAAATAATTTGAATCTATTTTACATTCCGAATTCATTTGAGCCTGATGGGGTGTTTTTAGACCTTTCTTGTCATCAAGGAACCAGTCAAACCAAGCTACAAGATTAAGTTTCATGTTTTGCCATGTGGTGGCAGATGCTCTTTGCATAGCCCACGGGCAAGTGAAGTGTATTCTGATATCAACAAGATATGTCTTAATTGGAACAATGTGACTTGACACATTCCTGTCCAGTTACAGCTGGAGAACATATGTGCATGCGTGTAAGGGATGACTTTAAATGATTTTTATTGTTTGTGTACGTGAGGTCCCGAGGGCCCCTCCACTTGATCAATGCTCTCATCATAACTTGCTTCAGGCTCCTGGGATTTTTTTCCTGTATTTTGCAAGCCTTTGGAAATGTGTGACACAACTGTACTGTCATTTCTGATGAGACAGCCAACCTTTTATTTTTTGAGAATATTGCGTTTACATCGGTGACTGAGCAGGCCTGGAGTCCAAAAACTGAGGCAAGGTGACAGTTTTCATGCACTGTACTTTTGTTTGCCGAGCTTTCCGTTTCTGATCGGTCAAATATTAGATATATGCTACAATTTTAGTACATATTAAGTACATATTAATGTATATTTATACTTATAAAAGGGACGACAGTTCAGGTTGAAATTTTACAACAATGTTGATTCTATCAACAAGAAAAATGTTGTTGTTATCATTATCATCACACATTATTTATGTATTTATTTAGTTATTCATTTATTTGTGTCTGATTTTAAATCAGGAATTATGTCATGAGTTCTGCAGAACTAATGGGTTCAATGGAAGCTCACTATACAAGGGTCAATGTGGTTTTGGGTCCATCTTCTGTTCCTGTGAGGCTCAGAATATACTTCATAGCAACCCAATGATGGACTAGAAAACTAGCACGGAAGGACTCAGTGCTATCAAAGTGCACTCAAAAGCTTTTTGCTTTGTACTTGGGAGGGAAAATAGATAATTAAATGAAATAGGTAATAAATGCAAAAATAAAATCCTATTTTTGGCTGAAATAGTTTGAAAACTTTTCGTTAATTACAGGCTGAGAAAGTTGTGACAAGATGAGCCGCAGACCATGTGCTGGAAATTGTTCTTTTGCCGTCACTGAGAGGCGATTTTGTGTTTTTAATTTCCCTCCTAAAGGTGCGTGTGTGTGTGTGTCCTGACCACCAGGGAAATGTGTGTTAACAGGTTCTTTAGCGCCATTCCCCGGCTAAAGCATTAATGTGAGAACTTAATTAAGGCGACAGTAAGGAAAGCTATTACAGGTAAGCTGTTAGAAATTAACCAGTCAATCTAAGGCCGTCTAAATTGAATTTTTGCTGAAGCGTCCGGTGTTCAACTCATCAAATCTCATCTCCCCTAGCTACCCCTGACCCCCCGGGTTCAATTAAGTGTGAGTCCGTGTGCGTGCATCCCCATGTGTGTCTGTTAACACAACACAACATAAAGATGTTCACTTTAATATGAGCAAGAATACAGAAGTCAATTAAGAAAGTGCTTTAGCAATCCAATTAAAAGTCTTTGGACAATTCCCGTTATTCCCTTCACGACTAATAATGAAATAACACACATATCCTCGTTTTCACTCCCCACCTTGTCTTGATAATGAAACAACTTAAAAACACACTGGGGTTTTAAATGAGAGCTTTAAAAGGTTGCACCTTGCTTTCCTCCTTCCTCTTAGTGTGTATGACTTTCTATTCACCGCCGAAGGGCCAAACAATTGACTGAGTGTGTTGACCTGAGGATCGAGGCAAAGGAGCAGCTGTCTGAACAGGTGTCCACGGCAGAGTGATGCCAATGACGGCAACAAAAAAAAGAAAAAAAACACAGACTCTCTCATCAATAGTGTGCATTTGCTGTCGATTGTTTCCTTCACCTCCTGTTTTCACAACCACACGGGCAGAACACAAGCCCTGGCTGTGTGTCTCCTATTGCAACCCCTCAGTGCGCACAGATCAGTTCAGCGTTCCGTAATAACACTTTCACAGAGATCAGTCTGTAGTTTTAATTACCTGTTGTGTCTACGTGGAAGTTTTTGAAAAAAAAAAAAAAAAAAGCCTTTATTAAAGTATCCCAATGGATCGACATTTATGTGCCGGAGAGCCTGGTTGTGCAAGAGGTAGCGGTAACACCGACATCCATCAGGGCGGATTCAAGACCGCTGGCACTCGCTTACGGAGCAAAGTCCCGAGTTGAGCGAAGTTCTTTCCGTACATCCCTGAATTGAACCCCTGAGGAAACTGAGTGTAATCCATTAACACTATAACATTCCAGCATACAAAGTAATTATACAGAGATTGGATGTACAACCTAAAAAAATAAATAAATAAAATAAATAAATAAATAAACGATAGTAAAGTTTGACATCAAGCATTGGAGTAAGAGTAAGCATGAGAGGAAACATCTCCATAGTACTCATTTCACTACATACCATTTGTTTTGGTGCTTTTCGTTACATCGCAGTGATTGTTTAATGATCCCCTGAAATTCCAAACAGCCTTTTTCACTTCAAAAAGAGTTAAAGGCAATAACTGATAAATAAAAATGAAATATGAAATATGCCAATATTTGGCGAGACAGTGGCGCAGTGGTTTATGCTTCAGCCTGGTTCAATTCCCACTGGGGGCTTATCTGTGTGGAGTTTTCATGTTCACCCCATGTTTTGTTGTGTCATTTTTTTGGGCCTTCTTGCAAAATAATTTCCTTCGGGGTTAATAAAGTACGATTCTATTTTCTTCTATTTTGCAGGAGGGTTTCCTCCAGGTTCTCCGACAGGCCAAAAACATTCAGGCAGTTCAATGGAGTAAGATAGAAAAAATCAGGCTCCAGCATCCCCATAACCCTAAGTACAATATAAGTAGTAGATCATGGATTGATGGATGAATGCCAATATTGAATACACATATCTGAGGAATGACTTGGGATCCATGTCATGGTAAATCCTTGTCATATCTTGTCATGCCAGCTGAACTTGACTCTTTCACCTCACATCCAAGAGACTTCTTCAGTTCGACAAGACTGGGAGCTTTCGCTTTTTATAACATTGGAGCATTGGGCATCGGTCCAAGTTGAGGTGGCTTGTTGTGCTAATGAGTGGGTTGTTTTGCAGAAACTCTGTTGAAAAGAGTTATTGTATTGATGTGGACGTTATTAGGGTAACGAAGGTTTGCATTCTATGGACTAACCTGAGGTGGAACTTGAATAGGCAATTGTACAGCTAGTCTATAAATTGTGTAAAACAAAAGAAACTCTTTAGATCACTCGAGCAAAGGTTCAACCGGTCATCGCCGGGGCCTGGTTTCATTTGTATATCTCGCCAGCCGGTTTGCAGGGTGCCGGCAGATCTGGTGTGTGTGTCAATCTGATGGGGGTTGTTATAAGGGGATTATAATTAAGCAATATTGAGTACATTTGGTCGGGATAAATACCAAGGCAGCAAAAAACTATCATCCTACAATAACTTCTCAAGGGAAAATATAATTCTGCAGAAATAAACTGAAAATTTTGATTATTTTGTCAGTTTCATGATCTCTTGATAATTTTAAGTCAGCCCTATACAGTTATTTTACGTGTAATCATTTAGCATAAAAAAATATACAATGTTGGCCAACAAAGAAAATGTTACAGCACTTTTAATTTATTTTGACTCATTTAAACCCTCTCACGACCCTCTCATTTGCATTTGGTGACCCCTTGGAGGGTCCTGATCCCCACTTTGAGAAACAAGCTCTAGTGTGACCTTCACTGTGAAGAAGAGTGCAAGCCACACAAAGATGTTAGGGGATATTGCACCAAAAGCGTGCGTGCATGCTCGTGCGCGTGTGCCCTCAGCAACAATAGATCAACAGCCTTGACTGAGTCAATTAGCTCTGCTCTCCTGACAAATTCTCTGTATCATTTTGACATGCAGGTAATTTCCTCTGACACCTCCAGGATTCACTGCACTGTGCCGCCATCGGGGTGTTTGCGCGTGCATGTGGGGGCGGGCGTTTGTGCGCCTGCTTGTTCCTTTCAGGCTAGTGATGAGTCTAATGGGCCGTGCCAGTAATTCATATGCATCACAGTGAGCTATTGAGATGAACAAACTGGCTTGGTGTTGATTTTTGAAGCAGCGAGGGCCGACACCACCCGCCTGTTGACTTGATTAAGACTGTCACTTTGACCGGTTGACTGATTAATGCCGTCACCGGGTGAAAATACTGCACACGCGCAGTGCTTGAACCACCATCACAGGTGATTAGAGCGAGCCAAACGTCAAGTGTCTTTTCTCATGTTAAAGAGGAGTGATTTTGTGCTATTTAGGGGAGGGGGGGTATTTTCTTTTTTTTCGCTTTTTGGAGGCACAATTTGTACCACACAAATCTTCAGCCACTCAAGATTAGAGAGCAGTTGTTTAATGGGAAATTGTGACACGGGAAAAAAAATAAATCCTTTTTTTTTTCTTCATTTAACTGATCTAGCCTATTTTTGCTTTTGCCTTTGAAGATACATTTATTAAAATGTGAAATATCATCGAGTTATCATATTTTTGTGTTCAATTTCTATCTGTGACAAATTGAATATGTGCATGTAAATTGTAAGAAAAGGTAAAAATACACAAAAAGACTTAAGTATCTCATACTGCCAGAATACAAAAGTGGATTCTTGGATCTTGTGAACCCAGCTACCAACCCCAATATTGAGATATTAAGGAAATGTAGTATGATCTATCTCAATCATCTTTAATTGCTCTCATACATATATATATATATATATATATATATATAGTACAGCTTATAAAATTCAAAGGTTTTTGTCTCAGGAGCTGATATGTGCAGCCTGATAGAGCTTCAACTTGGCTCACAATTCACAATCAAGGTCGACATCTCCCACTGAGCTACCTACTTCCCCAAGCCCTCTGAGAATCTGTTGCGTATTGATGAACAAAGATCAATGTGCTAATGCATTAAAATAAATCCCTTTTACTTTTTTATCACTTCGTTCTCAGAGTTGAGTCTATAGTCTGCTCCTTCTTTGCTGTCTTTGTGAAGACATTCAGTGACATGTTACCCTAATCCTCTCCAACACTCCCCCCCTAACCTTCAGCGGATGTGAACCTTGACCATATTATTTTCTAAAACGGAAATCCTCAAAAGCGTGATGGGAAGTTAAACTGCAGTTTTCAAAATGAATCCTAAAAGGAAAGATGCCACCATTGTCGTGTGCTTGTAAAAGATTCTTATAAATCGACCCTCTTCGATTTATATCGCTCAACAGTTTTGGTGCATCATTTCCCCTTCAAATGGTGGTGGTGGTGGTGGGGGGGGGGGGTAAATGGTATTATTAGATGACATGTATCAGAGGACACAACATTTGCAATACAGCTGGTTGGATTCATGGATTATACATTTTTTATGGATGAAGCACCCCCACTTCTTCCCACTGTTTGAAAATGAAGCCAATGAATCCTAGATATAGACGGTGCCATCTTGCAATTGGTGACATCAATCAAAACTTATGATACGACGCACACTGGATAGAGTTAACAAGTTATTTTCATGTATCTCCATTTGTTGTTTTGTTTTCTTAGTTCAAAATAGACAATTGCATCTGTGGAAAGTTTTATGAGTCATTTGTGAGAAGAACAAGAATGCCTCTATGATCACAGATTACTATCAAAGAAACTGTGAATAGGTTGTTAATGATCTGGAGAAAAAAGCTTAAAAACAGGCATGAGAAGAGCACGGGATCTTTTCTAAGTTCGTAATTGCTCACCAACACAATTCTCATTTTATTGCACATTTGACTCTCTTTGTATTAGTACTTGGTTGTGCAATCAGGTAAATGACAACATTGGTTTTTATTTCATTTGCTTCACTCCCTGCATTGAATCCCAGGAAAAAAAGGTGAAAAAATCAACCAAATATTTCTATGTATTTCTGTTAATTATGTAACTAATGGTACTCATCAAAGACATAAGAAAGAAAAAAACAAATAAGTAAATGACTTCAAGCAAGACTTAAACAACCTTAGGAACTAACGGACTGAAAGAGTAAAGTACATGAAAGAAGACAGCTGACATGAAGACATGAAAACAGGATAGGAGGTGAAATAAGCTGGAAGAGGAAGGAAGTAGGACCAGATAGCCAAGATAGACACCCTGCAGCAGAACCTGTGAAGATAAAAAAAAAATCAAAAAAGATTCAACCCCTGGGAACAAAGAGCACACAAAAGAGTTTGATTTTACAGAGACCGACAATTACAATGTCAAGTCCATCATCTAGAAAAAAGACCAACAGAAAATCCAGCAAGATTATCAACATTGTGACCCAAAATGCAGCAATACAAGAATTCTTGCCATATCTTTTTTTAATTCATTTTTATTGTTATTCCTATTTCTTGCCTGCATATCAGCCTTTTGCACTGTTTAAAATAGCTATTTTGATTAGAATTAACCTTAATTTACCCCTAGAAGTGGACTTTCGAGTCCATGATATGCGTACTGTTACTGATAACAGGTACACACGGACCGAGTAGGGGAATGCAGGGTGGATACAGGCTGAGCGGTAGGGGAACGCAGGGCAGGAACAGGCAATTAGGTGGGAGGCGCTAACATACATCAACGAGAGAGAGGTCTGGTCAGGGACGGGTTGCGTGGCGGAAGAAACTAGCAAACACCAACGATGGAGAGGATCCGGTCGGGGACAGGCGGCTGGGGGGAAGGCACGAGTATGCACCGATGAGGGAAGCCCGGTTGGGTTGCGGGTGGCCAGGCAAGAGGTGCTGGCGTAAACCAGTGAAGGAAGAAACCTGGTCAGGAACAGAGGGAGGAACACTGGGCAGGAGTAGACAGAGGGATGCTGGGCAGGAACAGTCAGAGGGACGCATGCAGGAAAAGGGACATAGGGCAGGAACAGGAACTCTTGGCAAGAACAGGAATGCTGGCAGGCACAGGAACACTGGGCAGCAACAGGCAGAGGATCACTGGGCAGGAACAGGAAGCCCGGTCAGGAGCTGCAGCTAGGTGGAAGGCTCTAGCATGCACGGAGGGCGGTGGTGGCCCAGCAGGCCCAGCATGATGTACTGTTTTATACACTCGCCACTAGCCCAACCCAGACACATATTTCCTGAGTTCTAATCTGCTTACAAGGCATCTTATATACATTGCTTTTGTAGCTTGATCATGTGAACATCCAGTGTTTCTGGCAGATGGGTTGTGGCTTGTTCATGACCATAGCGGCACTAGCATATGTATTCATGCTTAATGTATGTGTAGGTTCTCAGTCATCCAGGTCATTCTTGTCGAAATCTTCTTGTTGTGGCAAATGGACTTGGATATCTTCACTCAAACATGTTTCACCCCTAATCTGAGAAGCTTCCTCAGCTCAGAACTGTGATGACATTAAAGTCCAGTTGCCACAGCAAGAAGATTTCAACAAGAATCTATCCTTAATGATAGCTTGCCACTGTCCACGTTAATATTGTAAGTCTGTGTTGAATCTATAATGCACTGCACACCTCCAGCCACCTGACAGGGGTTGTGTTTCAATTTTCACAGAAAAGCAAGGGGTCCTTGCATAATGATTTGCTGTTTTTCACTGGAGGCTGCTTTACTTTACCACTGATGCTCTTTGTCGTGACTTGGAATTTATTTTATTTTATTTTATTTTATTTTATTTTATTTTATTTTATTTTATTTTATTTTATTTTATTTTATTTTATTTTATTTTATTTTATTTTATTTTATTTTATTTTTTGGCAAGTGGAATGAATTCATTATGAATTCGCTCCGTAGCTCTTAATAATAATGATTATAGGAATAATACTTAGAAATAAACTACTGATTAACCACTAATAAAATGTCTTACTGGGATCAATTCCAAGATGGATAAACACACAAGAACCAGGCCTATCTGCACCCCACAAGCCTCCCAGAGGGATCCAACACCACAACCAGTCCCCCAGTATCTTCTACCTGAGCCTCAGTCAATGGGATCCAATGTGTCTCACTCCTTTGTCTCACATTCTGAGAAGTTTGGCTTCACCTTTTCAGATTATAATCCGAGTAAATTCCCCAAAATTGCACCTTTACTCCAATCTAACGATACCCCATTAGCATAACAACCCCCCTCAACCCAGTGTCTGCTGATCAAATCCGCCATTTGCATAACAAGCCATCGTAACCTAGACCCCCCCACAACCCTGGCAGCTATATTAGGAAACTCCCCACTGGCCATTGGAACCGAAGAAGCCTCTTGGTTGAGGGGTCAAACGAGAAGAATATAAAGTCCAGTTGCCATGACAAGAAGATTTTGGCAAGAATTCACCATGACCTTGATGAAAGAGAACCTCCACAGAAATACAATATTACATTTCACTTGAGTCCCCTTACTGGACACTCAAGGACACTGTGCAGACATATACATATACACAAAATACAGATTTAAAAGACACAAGAAAAATACAAGCAACAGTCTCAGGTTTGCCGATGGTTGCAAGTTGCAACCACCCATAGGTCCTCCAACAATAAATGCCTAGTGCTACAAGAGCTTCCTCTCGGTCTTCTCTAATCAAATTTCACAGTTTATATTTAGAAAACTAAGAAAAGTAACTTAAGAATGAACTAACCTACACTCACTCACATAATATTTACATACCACTCAGAACCAAATAATGCCAGTGTTATTCACGAAACTATTTAAAGAATACAATGACTTAAACTTGGTAAAGATTTTTAAAGATAAACCCTCCTGTGTTTACAACAAATTTCTATGTCTAATGTCAAGATAATAATTCTTTATTTATCCCCATATGGGAAATTGAGGAAGTATTTATAAAATACACCAAGTCCTTTCACCATTATCCGTTGTATTTTCTCCAAGCAAAAGATACGTAAACACCTGTCTCTATCTTTGATTAAAAAGACCCCCATGTATGTGTGTATGTAAATATATGTATGTATGTATGTATGTATGTATGTATGTATGTATGTATGTATGTATGTATGTATGTATGTATGTATGTATGTATGTATGTATGTATGTATGTATGTATGTATGTATGTATATGTATGTATGTATATGTATCCCACAACAATATACAATTATAGGCCTTGAAAGCCCAATGTTTTCCAGTCCTTTCCCTTCCTACTTGCAGTTTCCAAAAATATTGATTTATTGATATTTTTATGCCTAATGATAGCTTCCGCCATTTGAGTTGACATCTGCTGTTCTCTCGCATTGACAGTTTCAGTCAATCAGCTATCAAACTCGAATTCAGCCCACTGAAGCAGCAACAAACCTGTCCACAGCTTGTTTGTATCTGTGAATGAAACAACAAGCATGGTTATGAGTTGTCATAGGTGTGCTTGTCAGTCGATTGTAAATTATTTTTTTGCATGTAAAAACGAAGGTGAATATACATAAAGACTGCTTGAACACTTCAATGTTTAGTGCAACACTTTTGTGACATCCCATTATTCTTCGGTGACTTCTTACATTTAAAGTGATGCGTATCTCACAATCATGGGCAATATCTGATCTTTCTAAACACACATCATCTAATTTCATCTTCATATTGTATTTAACTTAATGAAAATTGAGTAACTAAAACTTTTTTTATATCATTAAAAATACCTTTCAAACAAATGATGAAAGCAATGAGAGGAAGATGAAAAAAAAACAGAAACAAAAAAAACCCCAACATATTTAAATACTTACAGAAGATGTCTGAGTCATTCCAAAACAAAATCATTGATGGCTTTTTCATTGTTGCTATTCAAAGAATGAAAAATACATCTACATTACAAATATACTTTATAGTCGTTTTATAAACACCTCTCACTCTCATGAGAGTAAAATTATATATTCCAATATAAGTGTTATACAAAGATTTACTCATGTGGATAGAGTCGTAAAAACTAGCAATTCAAAAAGTAAAATACAAGAATATCGCTTAAGTCCAATCGGAGGCTCTTATCCTATTCCCTTGTTTGTCTGACGTTTCTGATCTTCACTGGGCTTGGAGACGTCAGAGACGAGAATGTAAGAATAGATTCTTATTGTCTGCCTTGAAGTGCCCTTTGTGCGTAAGTTGTGTCTAATCCATCTTAATCAGCAAAGAATAAATCCCACTGATGTTCCTGGCAACTTTAAAAAAACTAGAAACTGGAAATAATATTATAGCATTATACAGTGTTCCAAAATTTTAGCAATGCTTGATCAAAAATTTGATGTGACATCGTCAGTGATCCTGTCTGTGTCTGACCAGTGTGTCTTCCTGCATTTACCAATGGATCTGATGATTCTGCTGCAATGGAAGTTGATTAAACGGAAGTTGACTAAACTGTTTAGCAGTCAGATCCAGGAGAAGCTCACAGTATATAGGTGTATCTCTAAATTTTTTCACAGGGGAGATGATTCGAGCCAGATATGTTCAATGGAAACATTTGGATTTCAGAATAAGGAAAGAAAGAAAGTTAAGCATAAGATAAAAAAAGAAAAATAAGCTAAAAAATTGCAAATATTGGCATTGTGGCGCTGTCAGCACTTCCACCTCACAGCAAGATGGCTGCTGGTTCGATTCTGACAGGTTGCGTTCCAGTTTTAAGTTTGCATGTTCTCCCCGTGTCTGCATGGGTTTCTTCTGGGCTGTCCGGTTTCCTCCCATAATCCAAAAACATGCTGTAGGTCAACTGGAGACACGTAATTGCTCATTTGTGGGAATTAAATGTCGAATGGTGTTTGTATCCATATGTGAACCCTGTGACCGGTCCAGGGTGAACCTTGTCTCTTGCCCAATGGCTGCTGAAATAGGCTCCAGCATTCCCATGACCCTGAATGAATGATAAGCTGTGAAGATAATGAAAAGCTGAATTAATTTTAAAAGTCCATGTTAGCATTACATGCAGTTAGCATGGCATCATCACATTACTTTCAAAAGTTCAATCTCAACACCCATCCCTGCTTCTTTTAGGGTACTTTTCTTACAAATGCAGCTTTTGGTACAAAAATCTATTTATGTGGCTGACCATTTGTGTGTGTGTGTGTGATTGTGCGTGTGTGTGTGTGTGTGTGTGTGTGTGTGTGTTCGCATGCATGTGTGTGTTGCAGTTCAAAGGCAGCGATAGTCAAAGGCCTCCTGCAGAGCATGTCAAACTAAAAAATCTCTCTGAACTCCGAATTAACAGCATCTCCCTATCGCTCTTCCTTCCTGGGCTTTGCACCACACCTTATATTCTTTTCCGTCCTCCTTTCCTCCCCCTCTCATTCCTTTACCTGTTTCTCTTTCTAATTATTTTTTTCCGTCATGCACTGTCTATCCTCACCTTTCCTCTTATTACTTTCCCTTACTTATATGTCCTTATTCATAGCCCTCTTGTATGCCCTCTCTTATGAGCTGGTAAAAAAAATAATAATACTCAACTAAAAGATATAAAACATAAAAAAATAAAAACATAAAAAAACAGGTTACAGTTGGATGAGTCATTAGCTTACTTTAATAAGAGCAAAATGCCAAGATTTCCAGTGATTTGAGGTCAAATGAGAAATAAAGCTGCTGATGAGTGATTTTGAAAGTTTATAGGTTTGTCCCCCTTCTGTTTGAGCCATTCATGACTCACAGCACAATGAGCATTTAAACATTATATAAAGTGATTACAGTCACTTTATCAACAGAAAATTTCATGACTGAAGAGGTTATTACTCACATATGTGCAAGAATGTATCTCAAATAATGGCAGACATTGCATGGGAATAAGTATGATACAATCTAAAACATCACAAGTTTACCTAAAAATCAGCCAGAAGTCAAAGATAAGCAGGAAATTATTTAAAAACCCACACAACATTAAGCAAAAAATAAGCTTCCCCTGTTACCAGCTGAGGGTTTGTCTTTCACAGAGAATAAGATACAAATCATCTGTGGGTTGGCAATATTTGGTGCAATTAGTCATCATGAATGGGCCGACCCTTGATGCAGTCCTACCTCTGCATGTATTGTAGGCTCCAGGTGAATGTGGGATAGTATCAAGGATCAGTCCTGAGCCCCTTCATGTTTGCTATGATTATGTAAAGGCTGACAGCGGGGGTTACTCTGGAATCTTCACAGATCATGATATTTGCAGATAACACTGTGTTCTGTAGTGAGAGCAGGGCACAGGTAGAGGAGAACTATTAGGGTTGCAGATATGCTTCGGGGGGAAGAGGAACATGAGGTCAATCTCAGCAAGACAGTTCATGTGTATAAAGGAAAAGGAGCACGTAGGAACGGTGAGGATGCAAAGAGAGTAGGTGAGGAGACAAAGGAGGTTGAATGTTCAGGGTCAAGTCCTTAGTGCAGCTCGGAGTGTGCAAAAAAAAGAAAGGGAAGAAACAATGTGAAAGGTGTATAAGACGGTAGTGAGGCCTGCCATTCTGTAATGCTGGGAAATGGCGGCTCTGATCGAAAAGACAGGGGACAGAGCTGAAGGTGGCAGAGCTGAAAGTGTTGTGCCACACCCTTTAGTGTCCGCTACACAACCCTCCCCCCCCCACACACACACCCGAACACCCAGAAGGGACTCCGGGCAACTACTAGTCCTTTACGGGAGGCGGCGCCCCTCCGTCTGGACATCAGGGGGCGCCGGTCACTGGCCTTGCGGAGGTGCTGCTTGAGTCCTGGACGGGTGTCGAAAACGCCGAGGAACCTCCATAAGGTCCCTGGCCGACCCGTCGCCTAAAGCTGGCAGAGAAAGTAGCCTGTCTGCTCGCTATATTTGTCGCTCCGCAAAAGGTCAATGGACCATCTGGTCAAGCGCCGCGACGACCGAAAAGTACCTCGTCTCCTCTGACACGATTCTCTGTGTGCTGAAACCAAGCGGCCGGGTCGCTCTGCCAGAACTCCGGCAGCCGGATGGCCATGATGGGCAGGGCCGGCTGTGCGAGATGGGGCGATGTGGCCGAGGTGGAATGACATATTTCCTCGCTATAAGACGTGATCACGTCGGGGTCACCAATCACTCAAACTTTCAGGAACCCCATTATATATACAGTCCGTAACCATGCCCCCCAAGCCGTCAGTCCCCGGGTGAGAGGCCACACCCTTTAGTGTCCGCCACAGTGTTACAATTATATTTGGGGGTGACAAGGATGGATGGGATTAGAAATTAGTACATCAGAGGGACAGCCTAGGTTACATGGAGGGCACTCTCTGGGCCACCAGTCTGGTTTCCCATTAAAGAGGCACTGTCCCTGAGGTCCATGCAATGGTTTAGATTGCATGGTGGGGATTTAGGAGGTCTTCATTGTATTTCTTCCACCGAAAACAACATCTTAGTCCAGGTCAGCAGTGCCCTATACAATCTGTTAACCCATCTTCACTCCCAATGCGTCAACAACCTGACAAATGAGGAAGGTTCCCTTTGCGTCACATACCAACGCCCTTTTTCTTAATTTTTCAGGTTGTATTTTCCAGGTGTTTCTCTTCTAAATGACAAATTGCATTCCTCCACTGAGCCTGCACCCAAAAATAGACATTTCTCTGCATTAGACACCCCTGTCATGTCACTTTTCGATGAACCTGAAGCGTCATGTCGACATCAACATTTGTATTTATTTGTACACCTAACTTATATAAAAGTGGAATTGGTATTTTCCGCATCTTTTTGTTGTTTAGGAGAAATAATATTCCTCCACTGATGCTGCACCCCAAGAATATACGCTTCTCCAGGTCTGTTGAAAAATTGTAACAAAGGCTCAACAATGGAGGCTCAGTCAGACATGGCCTGGTAGTACTTAATGTCCCTAGCCTCCCCTGGGACATAGTTGAAGCTCTGCCAGAGGTGGGAATTGAAATGCTTTCTGACAGGGGACTCTGACATACATTCCCAACAGATTGTCACGATATGTTTGGTCCTGCCAGACGTGAACAGTGATCTTCCCCTGAGCCAAATCACCAAGAGGTGTTACTCCGGAGACAGCCCCCTCTCTTCACCTGAGTGTCCAAGACATGTGGTCACAAGTCTAATGACACAACCTCAGTTTCAGTCATTCCTGCTGCCTATAGTGTCCTGGTGCCAAGAAGCATGGACAGCCTTATGCTTGGACATGATGAGCACAGTAAAAAAAATACTCCTACGCTCCTACGTTTGGGTCAGATAGAGGGGGCCAACCCTCCCAGTCACTCACTTTCAAGTCTCACTGTCATTGCCCAAGTGAGTGTTGAAGCTTCCTAGTAGAACAAGAAGGTCCCTGGTAGCAGTCCTCTGTGGCATCCCTTCCAAGGACTACCGAAAGGGTGAGTAGTCTACTCACCTTTGTTGCATAGGCACAAACAACAGCCTCTGATTGGTCAAAAAACTCCCTCTCAAAGAAACTCTTTTCCAGTGTACAAACTGTGCGTTGAGCCAAGTCCAAATACATCTAGCTAGCCAGAACCTCTCACCCTCACCCACCAGCCCAAGTTCCTCCCAAGACAGGTGACATTCCACATCCCCAGAATCAGATTCTGTGGCTGAGGATTGTTCGCCAGGCTCCCTGCCTTTGGGCACCACCCAACTCACACTGCACCCAATCCCCTTGACTCCACTTATGGAATGATAAGCCAATGAAAAGCAGGGCCTTCACTGTCCCTTCGGGGTGTGCCCAGCTGGGCCCAGAGATTGCAAGGCTGGACACCAGGTGCTCACCAACAGTACCAGAGTTTGTCACCAAAGGGGTCATCACGTGCAACCCTCAGCGACTTCAGTGTTAATATTATGTGTGTTGCAGACCCTGCTATGGGACAACATGTAGCAAATCAGAACAGATTTACATGTAATTTCATATGTGTGCCCATTTTTTTTTCCAATTGCACAACTTGGCCACCAGTTATTAGTCTCAGCTCTCAGCTCTTACAGCCTCCAGCTTTCTTGCAACAGCAATTAAAAGTGCTGCACCCTCTGACTAATGGAAACCCTGTTGAAATTAAGCACCTCATGTTTCTGTTAGGCTGTGACAGAAGGCATGAATTTAAAGTAAACATAGACACTGTTTCTTACAGACTAAAATAAATTAATAGATGGAAAGAGGGGCACCTTGCAAAATAAGTCGAATAAATTGAGATAATATGAAAGATTATTAGTGCGTAAATCATATTGGCTTCACCTCAGGGTGCTTTAGATTTCCGATGCTCCTGTAGATGCAGCGGTTGCCACCTTCAGGTCGGTGTGCCTGTTTGTTTATTAAATACCAGCAGTGACTTCCTGCATCACAAATTATTAGCGTGTCTCCCTGTAAACAGAGATGCCACCAATACACCAGCCTCACATGCATAACTGTCACTGCATTATTTAAATATCCAACAAGATCAGCGGGTCTGGAGCTTTCCAGGTGATTGATATGTTGTTGTTTATTAAATGATTTACAATGCAGATTAGAGACACTTTCTTTGGTAAATAAGGTAGAACACTGAAGTAGCAAAACTCTCCAGGGGACAAGGAATATTGACTTGAAAGCTGGATAAGCTGCTTTACAATAAAATATTAATATGTATAATCGGGGTTCAGTTGTCTCAAATGTTGCCAAAAAATCCATCCATTCATTAAATGATTGAAGAACCTTGCAATTTAGATTAGCGTCACTATTATGCCATGGAATTCATTATTTTATTTAAAAACTATTAAATATCATCCAGCGCCGATAAATTCAAAACATATATCACCTGTCTAGTTTCTGTAAATGATGAAGAAAGAGTCAACATGTGATGGATTTTTATCTATTAATTTACACGCTAATTATATGCAATTAGTATTGATTCCAGGAGGCTTGTCGGTGCAGTGGTTAACACTCTTGATTTGCAGCAAAAAAATATCTTGATTTAATACCCGTGGCCAATTGGGGCCTATATACTTGGAATGTGCAAGATCTCTCTGTGCCCTCCCCACCGTCCACCAAGCCCCCAGCCCTCGTAACCCTGTGTGCAGGATAAATGGTAGAGATAATGACTGAATTTTATTTCTCTACCCCTTTTAAAACATCAATAATGCAGCTGTGACCTGTAAGGGTTAAATAAGGGTTACATTTGGCTCATAAGGAACGGTGGCATCATATCAGCTTTATTCATAATATCTGCCATGCCACCTTTTAAATTTTCTTCTCATTCACACACTCATCCACATGCAGTTGCAAGGATGCCAAACACACACACACTTTTTTTCTTACCAAGATGTGATTGATGGACAGCAAGGAAATGTAGCCGAGATACATAACATGGCAAATCTCTTTAGCTGCCCGGATCTACTCCACTCCACCTGTCAGTAGGTAGAAACCATGCTGGGTTGTATTCCCGATGTGGAAACAGAGGTTACTCTGTGCGGGTGAGTGTGTGTGCAAGTGATGAGATGAATAGGCTGGTAAATCTTTGTTGTGCTAATCACTCCGTTCTCAGTTGACATCCGTAGAGGTCTATATTCTACACACACATTGGAAAGCAGATTCAAGTGCTGCCTCCAGCTGTGTCAGGGTTTGGTTCTAATTATGAATGGAAACATACTCACCATTGTTCATTGAAATATTCATGACTTATAGCTCTGCTATATTACAGAGTTATAAACACGATGTAAGTAAAACATTTTCACAGATGCATGTATTTGAATAATAAGCCCTCGTATATGATTTGTTTCATTTTTTCAGATGTACTTTTTTTAAATTTATTTTCACAGTCTTCTGTTTGTATTAAACCCTCCAGCTTGCATTCCTGGGGAGTGAAGATAATTTCCATGCCTGTGTAGAAAAGTATATTAATAATAAAAAATAATCTTTTCCTTTTTGACTTTTCCCTTAAGGGGTCGCCACAGTAAGTCAAACTTGACCATCTAGCCCTATTCTCAGTATCCTCTTCTCTCAAACCAATTAACTTCATATCTTCTCTCACTACGTCCATAAGTCTTTCTTTTTCTTCGAAACTTGCGAAGACAGACTAGACGAATAGGAGACCAACAATCTGGCTCTGACAGGCTGGCAACAGGCTCCCTTTATCCTCAGCCTGATGAGGCTTGATAATATGCACCTGTTGGAGTCAACCCTCCTACATGGCTGCTGCTTGACGAGCAACCGGATCTCAACATATACACAAAAAGAAATCCGCTTTCGTGGTTCAAAGTTGTTTGATTATATCTATTTACATATCAATCAATTCTGTCAACACAAACACAGAACTTGATATGACTGAAGAATATATTCTATTCTGGATACTTAACTGTTCAATCTCATCGTCTGTTGTCATCATCATAGAAAGAAAATACTTTCTTAAGACAGATCTACTTAATGTTAGAGCCTACAGTGAAACAAATATCTTCTTCTTCTTCTTTTCCTTTTGGCTTTTCCCTTCAGGGGTCACCACAGTGAATCAACCTTCTCTATCTAACCCTATTCTCTGTATCCTCATCTCTCACGCCAACTACCTTCATATCCTCTCACACTACGTCCATAAATCTTCTCTTCGGTCTTCCTCTAGACCTCCTGCCTGGCAGCTGCAATTCCAGCATCCATCTACCAAATAATTCACTATCCCTCCTCTGTACATGACCGAACCATCTCAGTCTGGCTTCTCTGACCTTCTCTCCAAAACATCTAACATGCGCTGTCCCTCTGATGGACTCATTTCTGATTCTATCCATCCTCGTCACTGCCAAAGACAACCTCAACATCTTCATCTCTGCCACCTCCAGCTCTGCCTCCTGTCCTTTCTTCAAAGTCACTGTCTCCAAACCATACAGCATCGCTGGTCTCACCGCTGTCTTGTACACCTTTCCTTTCATTCTGGCTGATAGTCTTCTATCACATAGTACCCCCGACACTTTCATCCACACATTCCAACCTGCTTAAATCAGTTTCTTTACCTCTTTTCCACACTCTCCGTTGCTTTGGACTGTTGACCCTAAGTACTTGAAATCCTCCAACTTGATCTCCACTCCCTTTAGCCTCACCGTTCCACCTGGGTTCCTCTCATTCACACCCATATATTCTGGCTTGCT
>CAAKHD010005191.1:0-14529 GCA_901007705.1 Fistularia tabacaria | reverse complement strand
TGTTAGGGGGGAGTTTGGTGGTTCCTCCCCCCCCCCCCCCCCGCCTAACTGACACAAAGTGGACAATTGTCTAGGAATGGACCTGTTCAAACATCCATGCATGGTTTACTGAGAGCAGATGGGTCAGACAGGCTATAAATGGCGTTAATTATGTAAAGTGGGCTTCCACTATCTACAGTCATTTGTGTCTGCATTTTGATCATTTAATTCACATATAAAGCATGATAATTAAACATTAAAACATGCTGTAGAGATGACAAAATGCTTGTGAAAAAGTCAAAGTCAAAGATTACTTAATTTTAAATACTGCCGTATGTTGTAAACATATAGGTTCAAATTGGATTGCTCTAATTATACAGATAACTATACATATAATATATGATCAAACAACAAAAAAAACAGAGGAGACAGCAGGTACATAAGTACCCATTACCTGCGATGGAACTCGGTGAGTCTTTTACCCTCACTAGACCAGAGACTGGAAGTGTTCAAGAGTAAAACAGGATGAAAACAATTACGGTGCTTAAAAAGACCTTTACCCTCAACTCTTGAGGGTGGTCTGTGGAGACATTCGCATTCACCGTTTAAAAAATAGGCCCCTCTATATTATAAAGCGATTCTTCTTTTTGTGTCACTTTAGAAGGAAAATATGTGGTTTTCTATCCCAGGGTGAACCACTCATTTATATGATGAAGCTTAAAAGCCTTTTTTCCCTCTTTTTTCAGTCCAGTTTCTGAGCAAGCCTTGTCTTCCTCACCTGCCACCACAAGCCCGAGCACATTTGCCAGAGGACCTTTGATTACAGCATGGCTCGAAAAGAAAGAGATCTGTGAGCTAACCTGGTGCCAGACCACGCAGAGCTTTACAAGTTTCGAATAGAATACTCCGAGAGAAGAGATGGCGTGGTTCTAATGTTGTTTGTTCATATCTTGATAGAACTAGCTGCACAGCAAGAACACAAAGAAAGAGAACACCGGGGAGTTCTCCAAACAGCCAAAAAAGAGATGTTGACTGGCCAATTTGGCCGGACATTGAAGATTCTGTGTTTCATATGTGGCATCGTTGGAGAACCTTACCAATTTCAATTCCTGCGCACCGGAGCGACTGCTCATTTTACGACCAACTGAGAATCGTGACACACCTGACAGGGAGGCTGACAAACTCCCTGCCGACTTTACCCCCCTGTGTTCTTGTGCAGTGATTTGCTACCTTCTGCTTGAGCTGTGTGTGTCTCCTTTTGCCCTGAGCGAGACAAAGTGCAAGTTTGTTTGCTCAAGGTCATCTGAAAAAAAAAAGTGAGCGTGTAATCTCTAGCTGTTGTCTTTTGTCTCAGCATGTCTTTTGCAACTTTGCCCCCCTCCTGCCGGCACGTCTTCTGAGCTGGCATGGCAGGGTGAGAGCTCTCCAAGCTGCCCGCAGCTTCTCATGCATCCTGCTTGGCTGTCACAAGACGAGATGGGCGCCATTCAACCCAATTAGCGAAATCCACTCTGATGTTAGGAACGAGAGGGGAAAAAAATGGAGAAATCACATTTTTATTTCGCCCCCTGTCCATCATCTGCCAATTTTACTGGAAGTAAGAGAGTGGCACCAATTAATGACCGTTGGCCGGAGGCGGCACCAGCGCTGGCACAGGAACAGCGCGTTTCAAGCGTCGGGTGGCATCATGCAAGGTCTGCTTCTCTACCAGGGCTAAAGCAAATGAAATGAGACTAATAGGAAGCTTGTTTCCAGCCGCTGATTAAAAGGCCTGGGAGCTCCTGAGGCATCGCCCATGTCCAGGTCTAGGCCCGGCATCATGGGGCCTTCACATTGCTCCTTTAATGTCATTTTGGACATCAGCACGTCTGTCTCCCTGAGGTCATCCTTCTTCAGACTCTCTCATTTTGTTTGTTCTGAAGCAAAGGCGGGCTATGAAATCTACACTTTCCTTTGGGGTGTTAATTAAGGGGAGCATCCAAAATTAATCAGCAAATTCACTAGGGCGAAGGGCGATGTGTCTGAAGGCCTGGAAACAAAGTCCACGGAGCCCACGGAGAAAGAAGCCCTCGGCTATGGCCAGGCGGAAAAAACATGTGCACAGACGGCGATGTGACACAAAAATTCATGTAAGTATAAAATTTTACACTCATTTTCCCTGTCAGCTTGTCACAATGAATTATAAAGGTTGATTTGCTTATCTGGCTAAGCGAGATCGCACACTCCCGGTCATCTGAACATCATCATATGGTCAATGTCTACTTTTGGAGGCCTTTGCTAGCCAAAGCTAAGGCTAAAGCATTCCAGGATGTTGGTACACCTACCACCACCCCTAGTTTTTGGTGATAAACAGGAGGGCACTTCCAACTTTATGCAGCAGGTAAAATATTGGGAACTGCTGCTTTTGTTTTGACTCCAAATTCATTGAGTCATGCACTTTTGCATGGTTTAGCAACTTCCTTTATCCTTTAATTCACCTTATTACCACTTTCATCACACCAGCACACTTAGATAACTCTTGCGTTTTTTGTCTTTCAATTTAGCTTTTATTTTTTTTTTACCACATTCCCTAATTAGCACAGTGCCTGCAGGCTATTTGTGACCTTTCCATATGTAAATAGATGGATGGTTCCCTCCCTCTCCCCTCGTCCTCTCCCTCTCACTGACTTGCAGTGACAGGATGAGTGCAGCCGGAGCGAGCCAGAGCTCATGTGTGGATGGATGACACCAGTCAAGGCATGTTTGGCAGCAGTTCTGGCGATCTCAGTGAGCGAGGTGTTTCGGGTGGGTGGTGATTGACAGCTGCCAGGTGTGACACCGCGGCCCAACACAGTGCATGGCAACTGTCTTCTGTCACTTCCCTTCTCGTCACTGTGGTGCTTCGTCACTCACACCATACTTTAAGACCCTTTACCCAGGCTGCTTCAGCAGCATCATCGATGGAACACATTAACCAACGAGTGCTCTTATGACAGGCCTCAATATTCTTGATAGTTTTGGTAATTAGAAGGGATAATTTTTAATATAAACATAACGACACAGACAAAAACAAATAGTTTCTGTCCAGCTGTTTGTCTTGTGAGACTTTGGATTGTTAAATTGAAATGACAGACAATGTGTGACAAATGACAATGCCATTTAAAATGAAACATTGTGTTCATGAAGAGAGGTTGTGCTGCCACCACTCTCCATGGTCTTTCGAAAAGGAAGTCCGAATACCACAGATCCTCCTCTTTCATAATCTTGCTGGGGTAATTGTAATGTAAATTCTGATATAACAATTAATTTACCCTCTAATGCTAAAAAAATTGAAATTGCAATTTCAATTGAAATTATCTACATATAAACATATATATGAGTTTCTTTAGAAAGCTGTAAAATGAGAGTCCCTTTTTGCGGCACCCTTGTATCTTTAAACCATAAAGTTAATTCATTGTCTATACCGTGCATCCAGCATCCTGCACTTTGGGCTTGCGGGGTCCTCTATGTCGATCACAGGGGCACATGCATAGTCATACAACCATTTTCTCTCTCATTCAAATGCCTGGGCAATTTAGGGTCTACAATTAACCTACTGCGTGTTTTTGGACTTCAGGAGGAAACCGGAGAATTCAGAAGAAACTGGTGCAGACATGAGAAGAACATGCAAACTCCACACAAAAAGGCCACCTGTTAGAACTGCACCAGGGACCTTTTTATCGTAGTGCTTATTGCGCACTACGACCATAAAATTTTTCTTTTTTTTCATATATGCATCATTTTCCACATACTCAATTGTTCAGCTGCAAATCATACTCACTGAAATTTTATTTTGGTGTTTTGTAGCCATCCTGTTTGTGTAAGGAATTTTAGAAAATAGAATCTTTTGAAGTCCAGTAAAAGTGCCTAAAAAATATGGCCTGAACATCCGCGATATTGTGATGTTTGTTTTGGCAGTATTTGGTAGACACAGTCTTGATCTGGTATATTGTATGCGATATATGTCATTTTCCTTTCTCTTCAAATATCGGTCAGAGTTTTTTTTTAGGGAAACATTCATGGATTTGTAGGAGCTTCACTTAAAAATGTTATTCCTTATGCAATATATTTTTTTGCACGATCTAGAGATGTCAGTTGCAAAAATGTAATAAAAATTGATGGAGACGCCAAAGAATTACTTTCATTTTGATTTTGTTTCATGAGGAGCGGAGCAGGGTCTGTGGAGTTGGGGTTTGTCTAAATTTCCCCCGTTTTCAGACTTTTTTTAGATGAAATAAATATAAATGGTATTCATCAAATTCCCTGCTTGCAGGTAACTTCTTCCTTGATCCTGCCAAGGGCACAGGTGTGGTAGAAGCTGTTATTATTTTGCACAAGAAGTAACACATTTTGCAACAAATATTTGAGTAGTATGCAACCTGGAATGAGATATAGCATTTGTACATATCAAATTTGTATGTATGCTTTATTTTGTTTTGTTTCGACAAAAGTTCACATTCATAAATGGCTGCCCCTAATGGTGAAGCGAATACTAGTGTAACAGTTCATTAGTCCAGTGGGGATGCCAATAAGCCAGTTACAGCAGCACTTTGTGGCAAAGGCTGATGAGTAATCTCAAATTCCTTCGAAATGCAAGGCATTTCTGTAGCTCTGGTCTTTCAGTCCTCTTGCTTTCTGATGGAATTTCAGAATATGTGTATGTGTGTGTGTGTGTGTGTGTATATATATATACACACACACACACACACACATACACATATATATATAAATATATATGTATACATACATAGATAAATGTACATACATGTGTATATGTGTATGTGTATGTATGTATGTATGTATGTATGTATGTGTTACTGTTGATTTTGCTCGGTTTTCTAACGCACTAGAATATTCACATGGTGATTTTTTTAACTGAACCTATGACACACATGATACACTTTCGTTTTTTTAAGGATCTCTCTTTGTCACATACTGTCACATACTGTACATGTTGGTTTTATGTAAGAATAATTGAGACTGATAAAATACACTTGATCAGTTTTTCCTATCAGTTTAATGAACAGACTGTTTATTACGTAGTGCATGAACAAATTGCTCACATTTTCCAGGAAAGTTTGACGATTATTCATCTTTTGTTGCTTTGTTATTTGTTGCTTTGACCCCACTTCATACTCCATTAATTGAGGCTTCTCCTTAAACATGTAGTAACATGGCTATTTGATGAATACCATTGTCTTTTCAGCGGCTTTAGTCTGAGCTCTTGGTCTTATTCCATCGGGGTAATGAAAGAGGTTACCTGGACTTGGTAAACATCCAACACTTGAGAGCTGCCCGCTGTGTTCAGGGTGAATATTGAGAATTCCTTCCCACTACAAAAGTCAAATTACACATGAGTTAATGCAATTCAGCCATAAACTGGTGTCAGGACCCTGGTTTGAATAATGGGCTCCCTGGCTGCTCACCAGGCTCTGCTTGCAGACACAACTTTCGGGATACAATATTAAACACGCAAAGAGAAAGTTCGTGAGACTCGCTGGCTTCTAAAGAACTTTTCTCAACACCAAAAATGGAATATACTGCCACTATTAAACCTAGCAGTGATTCTTATTCCTCAGAGACTATCTAAGCTGTTTTTACTCACATTAGCATACATTAAGAGGCAGCTGTATTGCCTAACCAGATCACTTTAAAAGACAAATGCATGCGGTGAATATGAAAGTGAACTCAGTTATTATGGCATATTAACTGATGATTATCTTTTGTGCCAGTTCACCACTCTGAAACTAGTGATCCCTGACCTGCACCAGTGATAAATTTAGTCACTTGAAGAAATAAGCGGTTGTGTGCTAATAAACATAAATGAGTGCATGGACACACATACATACTGCATACAACTTGTATTGTTGTCCCCTGCAGAACAGACCAGACGGAAGGAAATAAAGTTGAAATATATGTGACATAATTGTTTTACCCAGGCTTTGCATTTAAGTCATGAGTAATGTGGCAGTTCTTTTCCTTTCATTTTCCAGAGAAAAGTGTATTTACGGACTGGTGGTCCCAGGAGGCCCCCTTTCCAGCCCCCCCCAGCAGTATTTAATACCTCTAAAGTGCATAATTGCTGATCAGAGAGTCTGCGATGCTGTGTTTGGTGTGTAAAGGACTTCTTTCAACAAGAAGTGGAGAAGGGAAGGGGGAAGGAATGCTAAACCTCAGGTATCATGTGCCATATTTGTTCACAGCAGCAGAGACAAAAACACAGGGGTGTTTCAATAGCAGGCCGGTGTCTCTTTACCGTGGCTTTTTGTGTGAGGGAACAGGCTTGGTTGTTGTATATTGCTGGCTAACCATTGGGAACACAGAAAGCCACTTAATAAGTAAAGACTTAGTGTGATTCCAATCTGGCACTGTGACCTCTGGAGAAGTGCATCCACAGGCTCTCTGTGTCCCTCAGTGTCCACGTCCCCCACAACCACAATGGGTGGCGAGGACATGACATCAACATTATTCCCCTCCTCTCACTTAACAGAGCACCTGCTCAGCCGCCAACCAACACCACCCTCCCCACCAACCCCCAGAGTGGTGTCCCCAGCCAAGGCCAGGGCCACGGTGCATTCCAGCCCGACACTGATGCGAAGTGACCGGACTGGCTGGTTCACACGGCCCCTCCAGTGGTGCAGGGGTTGCGGCCAGAGTTGCACACAGACAGCTGGAGGTGGAGGAGGAGGAGAAGGCGGAGGAGGACGCGGGCCACAAACAGCCAAAAGAGAAAACAAATGGAGTTAAAGTTGACAGGTTCGATGGCAGCCAAAGGAGCACTTCAAAGTGAACAGAAATTACTTGTTCAAGTTACAGTCTGGGAGGTTTAGAGTGTTTACCATCGTTGGCGGTAAGATGAGGTATCAGTGTGTCCTGGATTGAACATCAGGATTCCTCTGCCAGTATACCAAACACTGATGAATTTTTTTCTTTCTCATTTCTTCTTGTGTGTGATTTCCCTGGACAGTAAATTAGAGATGTTTGTATTTTATGTAATTTTTTTGCAAATGAAAAAATCTGTGATATTTAATTTACGATGAGCAACAATCCAATCAAAGATCAACGATCAGTTTTGAGTGAAAGGTAAACTTAATGTGATGCCTACAAAAAAAAAAAACACTGGCTACAAATTAGAGGAAAATAATAAGTGTTCTGGGTAAATATTTTCACACCCACACAAATATATACATATATGTGTGTGTATCTATATACATATATACACATACAACCACACACACACACATACACATATAGAAACATAAATATATTCATTTATATTTGATCGTATTCATAACATGTCCCTGGTATCAAATCTTTTATATGATAAACATAAATCCATTTCCCTTTTTGTTGTTGAATAGTGAACCCTAGCGCTACAGGCACTAAAAATACAAACTAAATTTAAAACGATTAAAACTTGAAAATAGCCAGCTCATATGACTCATCCCTCTATTTCATTGTCGTATGAGCTGACTGAGAATGATTCACTTGAGGACTCAAGGGGAGGAAAAACAGTGAGAAAATAGTTTATTGGAGTCAGATTTGATTGTGCACTTACAGTTATTTCAACTAGCTTCTCTATTAAATATTTACAGAAAACTTTCCTGCTGATCTTGCAGACCAATTTATTATTACAACTTCTGTCAGAAATATAATTTTAGCGAGGGCATAATGCTACTGCATATCCATCAGCTGCCAATCAATCATTATATTTGATTAATTAATTTATAATGAAAAGAATATGCAAAAACACAAGCTTGCTGTTTTTAATAACATTTCTGTGGTAAGGCATATTCTGTCACCCCTGAAAAATATTTCACTCCTCCTCAAATGTGAAGATGGTTAGCTTGTGCTTTTGGAGAAAGTGTTAATTAATGAAAGACAAACCTTCTTCATCGCAGAGCAGCCATAAGCCGAGCTCTCGCCTTTCACTCAAACGGGCACTTGTATATTCACACACACACACACACACACACACACACACACACACACACACACACACACACTCACACACACAGACACTGATGCAGGCAAACACTGAGAGACATACACACAACCTTATTAGCCTCTGTCCTTATGTGGGATCACTGTTTGTCGTTGAGCCGTTGCTCTATTTTTTTTTTTATTTTCCTGAAGGGGAGGCAGTGAAAGCCTGAAAAGCCTGAAATAATTTGTTTGATTTGGAGCAGCTCCCGACTCAGCAGGTGAGAGAGAGGAGAGGAGTGTTTTCTTTTCGTTGGCTGGGTGTGAGAGGGGTCTCACTTCACTTGTCCCAGCTGCAGACCCCTCAGTCTGGTGGTGCAGGGTCATGATTACGTGTGGATAGCGCCCCCCTCCCCACCCCCCAACCCCGCCCCCCACCCCAGAATCCACTGACCCTATAGCATCCCCCTGCATCTCCTCCCCCTCCTTCCCCTAAGACCCTGCTACCACAGACCAAACTCCTAATTATCTCTGAATAGCAATTTTATTGAACCCTAATTTGTGGTAATGAATTGTGATAGGTGGCAAGACAGAAAAAAAGAAGAACCCCCCCCTCCACCTAATATACACACGTACATGCACACACACACACACACACACGCTTCCCTTTGTTAATTGTTAGGGTACATATCCAAGGCCATTGCCGGTAATCAGTGTTATTCTTTGTGTTTGACCTTCGTTGACCACCAACGATGTTCATTTCAGGTTTTCTTAGAACAATAAAAGTAATTAATTTCCTATAAAAAAGGAGGTGAGGAGGCGAGGAGAAATGCGTGGCTTCACTTTAAATGACTAATAAGAGTGCTGGGAACTAAATCGAGACATAATGTATATTCTTTAAGTGTCATACCCTGGTTGGCTTATTTATTCATCTATTTATCTATTTGTCTATTTTTTTTGGGGGGGGGTTGAAACTGTGATGCATTAAATGTACCTGCTAAATCCAATTTTCCCTTTGTCTAGTAATTAAATCACATTTTTAAAGCACAAAATGCAAACAGTAAAAGGAAAATGTGTTTCCATATTTAACTGCAAAAACTAGAAATATTTACCAATATTCTGTAATTGCCCCAAGATTGCCAAGCTGGTAATCAACAGATACTTCACTGGAAACTGTCTAGAATTGAAACAAAAAAACAAGAATACCATGCAAACCTAATGGAGAAATAAACCAGCAGACTATAATACTTGAGGCGTTACAATTAATTGAATAATTATCTGATACTGGTGGAAATTGCTTACAGTCACTATAAAATGACCAAAGCTTGCCAAAAATTACATTTGAAAGGAAATAAATGAGCTATCTAGAAAATCACATCTAAGTATCAATAGACTGATTCAAACAAAATAAACAAAAAGTAATCTTTTTTTTTTCTCCTTTTTTTTAGAAGGTTAATAATGCTACAATGGTGATTCAGCTGAGTTGTTCATTAACAATTGACTCAGGTATTTATGTAAACATTTAGTTCAACAATTTCAAATTACATTGCAGAAATTATGGCTGTATTTTATAAGAATTTAATAATAATATAGACCTCCGGCCATAAACAAACGCTAATGGTTTTTTTCCAACATCGGAGCTTGCTCTCTCCACCACATCCTTCCATCACTGAAAAACATACGAATGAAGCAGTGGAAGGGCTCTCCAGCTGCACCTGGAGCTGAGGACAAGGCAATGATTTAGCAAGCGGGGATCATCACAACAAGACCAGCCTACGTCAAAGGTCTTGATCTAAAGAGAGGCCTCCTCAGTTTGGTCGGGGTCGCGGGGGGTCAAACCTGTCAGCGCTGTGCCTTTTCAGTCTTTCTCTCATGGGGAAGACCCTGCAGGATGTGTTACTGTCCACAGAAGACTGCTGGAGGTTGACTGGTTTGAGCAGCGATACGGTGTTTGTTACAGTTGAAACCCATTTTTAGAAGCTTTGTCTTTTAACATCTGCTCATTTTCTCCAATACACTTTCAAAAAAGTGGTCGATTTAAATAATTATGATCATCATAATGATTTCTTCAAAAAAGACAATGTTTCCTTAAAGGTTAATAAATATGTTCAAATTACTGTCACAGAAGTGTATTAACAAGCCATAACAATACATTTTTGTTTATAAAAATGTAACCCACTGAATAACTCGTTGTCAAAATAATTGGAGATTACCCCAGAAACCATGTATTTTTTATGAGAAAGACATTGAAGGAGTCTGTTATAGACAGGCAGAAACACAGGAATTCAGTTTACCAACCCTGGGCTGCAAGTGTCGGGAAAAAAAGGAATTATTGTAGAACACAATCATTTTCCGCTTGTCAAAATAATTCATTGTATGAATAAAGAAATGGGTTATTATGTGTAACTGGGGTATATGTGGCTGAAAGCGGTTCGATATTCAGAGATGTTTTGGAGGAATTGTTTGGCCTTCAGTACTTGTGGGTCCTTTTTACAAGTTTGTCATGAAGTGTGTCAATTTAAATTTTTACACATTTTCAACAGATGGCATGGAAGTAATTAATCTGTAACTAAAAGGTCAGTTAAAGTAGATGCATGGATGCGCTGTACAGTTAACTGTCAATGAATTGTATTAATTTGAATCAATTTCAGATCAAATACCGGGGCTCCCTTTTGCATATTTTGTCTCATAAAAAGGTTAAAAAGTAATCTAAACATACACACACACTCACACACACATGCATACGCAAAGAAACATTTATCTATCTATCTATCTATCTATCTATCTATCTATCTATCTATCTATCTATCTATCTATCTATCTATCTATCTATCTATCTATCTATCTATCTATCTATCTATCTATCTATCTATCTATCTATCTATCGACATGCATACACACACACATACTTACATATGCCCCTTTTGCTTATAGTATATATATTTAATGTAAAATGTACTTTTGTTGTACTGTTCAAGAATTAATCTTCTCAACTCAACCATGTTCATTTTCATTTTCTTACATATGGAATATTCCACAATGGAGGATATTCATTTATTTAGCTTTATCCTCAAAATAATAAATGGTAGTATACTTATTCAATGAACTACAAGTGTTACAGTCATTGATCACATGACATTCAAGGCTCAAAGTAAATAATTAATTCTGGCAATAACTAATATTATCTACACCAAGTGCACATCAATTATTTAGAGTAATACCTGACTTGTGCTTTTCGAGTTTGAAATTTCTGTGTCAAAACGAAGCAGAAAGGAGCTTTTATGCCAACAATCCTCAAATTTAAATATCGCCTTCGTTTCCCTTGGCTATACATAGCGAACAAAGCCCTGGCGTTGCCAACTTTGTGCCCATGATTGGAAAGGATCTCCATCCTATATCTGGTCATACAGACACTGTTTGCTCTGGGCTTCCTGTCTGTGGACTTACATTACAATGTGTAGATTTAGAGATTGGGAAACTAAAGTCACCAGGCTTTTCAGTTGGATAACAGCTTCCTCTCTCTTTCAGATCCCCCCCACCCTTGCTCCGCATCCTGGCCCCCCTCCTTTTTTAGCCCGCTGTCTGTCACACTGTTGTCCAATACCAGATGGTAGGCGTTCAACATGGACACCAGCACCACTAAGCTAAAATACCTGATTACAATTCACCAATACAATTCAAATAGCATGGGCTGGCTTAAGGATAATACCTCAGTAACAATATCATTTATTTTTTCCCCTGTTTCCTTTATCCTTGTTTTTCTTTGAGAGGAGACTGCAAAGCCCTTTCTCAAACAGATAAAAGAAAAGATAACCTTTTTTTCTGTCCTCGTCCTCTGCTCCTGTGGGAATGATTCATTTCAGGAAAATAAGTAGGCAAATAATTGAGGTGAAAATATTTATAGGATGTAAATCATCACCATGCTGACATTTTGGAGATGTGAAAATAATGAATTAAAATTTTATGCCAAATTCATATTTATGCTGCTTATTCATATTTAACAAATACATTCAACTCCAGCACATTCATGCATATACATTGTGTTGTTGTGAATGCATGAAGCCCTGTAATAATTAAGCTAGATATTAGTGATGACATATGCAATAAAACCCAAGGGCACTTTTCCTTTTTTGCGAAAATTAAAACAAATATAGTTTTAATATAACATCAATAAAATCAGCAGAATTTAGGTTGTGAGTTTTTAGATGAATATTAGTATTACGGTAAATAAATGTTTTTAAATCCGACACAATAGAAGTAGTTGGGAGGACCGTATGGACAAGCAAACAAACAAACACACAAAACAATAAAACAAAACAATCATTTTTGTTTTCCACCTATTCAAGATATTTTTATTTTTTATTTTAGATATTATCTTAATTATATTATATTTATTGATAAAGTCAGTTGCTTTTAAAATTGTTGATCAATAGTATTCTGTTGGAACTTTTTGACACTGGGCATTTTCACTGCTTTATTAAACAAAGCTGACAGAAACCTGCGAAAAAAGTAACAAAATATTTTTCAGACTTTACATTTACATTCATACTCATGCATTCTTGTCCTAAAGGTAACTGCTGTTGTTCAGCAGTTTATTTTACCCAGTGAAATATGAAAATTTGTGAGAACTGCACTATTACAGTATGTAGTATGCATTTACTTATATTTACATTTGACAGACCACAGTTCTAATAAAGCAACATGCTAACTTAGCAGAAACTGTCACCAGTTGTATTCTAGTTTGAGTGCTCGACTCAGCATACAATTTAGTAGGAATTTACATTAAAGTCTTATAGTATAAAGTGTGGGGGAAAAAAAAAAAGATCCGAATCAATGTGACCCTTGACTTTCTAGCACCTCCTTGCTCTCAGGAAGCCCAACATCAGCTGCCTCATTTACATACAGTTTCTTCACAACGCACTGCTGCAGTGTGGAGACCCCATATCTTCACTGTAGAAAAAAGAGAGAAAAAAAAAGAATGTCGTCAACCTGACCCCGGCATGTTTTTTTAAGTTTATCCAGCTGCTTTGGAAAAATGTTTAATGAACCCAGTGCTTGTTGAAATATTCCATCACCCAGAGGAACATGTAAGCCCTCAAATCAACGCAAGAGGAAAATCCCCCCCCAAAACTGGAGTTGGCTTTTTTTTTTTTTTGGCTGAGAGAAAGAAAGCAGCGGTTGCTCGCTGTTTTGAGGCGAGTGTGTTTTTCTTCCGTGGCCATTTTTTTTTTTTTCCTTTTTTTCCCAGAGTGTGATCTCTGGTGTGGGCAGAGGTGCGTCTAGCCGCCCACACCACTGGCACTGCTGCCCATGTAGCACCCATAACACTGAGCCATTAGTGGCGTGGCAGTCTACCCACATCTCCACCACCTTCATTAGTCATTCAGCTCCTTATTTTTGTTTGGTTTCCCCTCTGGCTCCTAATTAATGCTTAATCGAAACTGCTGAACTGAGCTGGTAGAAAATTCATGAATATTAAAATCAACCCTGACGTTTTTTCTCTCTTTCTCTTGTTTTTTTTTTTTCTTTTTTTTTTCAGTTGGCTTGGCTACAGTAGTATCCAGGCGCCATGTATTTTTGTTGCTGTCGGAGATTTAAGGTGTCATGTTTCCTCCACTTTTCAGCTTTGCAAAAATAATGGCAGATAGAAGAGAGAGATTATTATTTTACTTTACATTATTTACTTTTTTTGTGTAGGGCAATTGAAAGTGGGGTTTGTGAGTGAACCAGACAGTGCTCGAGAACCTCAAAATGACAGTAGATTAACATTTTTGAGTGCAATCCCTTGGAGACATTTAGATTATTCCTTAATTTACACTGGAAATCTGTTAAAGACGATTTCCTTCAAATTGCATCCTGTAAATAGATTCCCATTGACCTGTGCTGGCAGGGGTGCTCGCTTATTGGAAGCTGTCAGCTTCCAATCAACTTAATATTTGCTTTTCTAAGTTTTAAACTGCAAGGCAAGCATTTGTGTTGACATATGACACCTTTAAGTTAATTTTCAACATTTCCCAAAAGTTAGTTTCAAAGTTTCTGTCTTAAAGAAGAGAGGGTTGAAGCAGAACTTGAAATAAAGATTAAAACAGATGAATAAATTAAACAAACCAAAAAACAAACAAACAAAATCACTCCAACATAATAAATCACAGCTCATTTCCTTGGTTTTTTCAAATTAACTATTCTGTCTATGTACAGGTTCTTTGTTTTATGTAAACCTAGCTATAATTAAAAATTTAATGATAACAAATATTGTCTTGATTCTTAATAATCCTGATATAGTCAGAACAACTTTAAATATCAGATACATTCTCAAATTTATAATTATCTAGTTATTCATGCAGCTTGCAGAGGATAACTAGTGAGTGGGTTTTCTTGTTACCTCTAATGGAACATGATTATTAATCTTTCCTTGGAGGATGCCCTGTCAACTTGCTCTGAGGCCGGCAAGTGTGTGTGTGTGTGTGTGTGTGTATGTGTGTCTGTGTTTGTGTGTGTGTGTGTGTGTGTGTGTGTGTGTGTGTGTGTGTGTGTGTCTGTGTGAGCAGAAAATCATTTACAAATATACACTAACTATACTAGCTTTTTACCGTACATGACTATTGATAT
>CAAKHD010005189.1:76610-97150 GCA_901007705.1 Fistularia tabacaria | reverse complement strand
ACGCACGCACGCACGCACGCACGCACGCACGCACGCACGCACGCACACACACACACACACACACACACACACACACACACACACGCTGAGCATATAACAACCCCAACCTCTTTCGAAACCAGCGTTCCCACCACAGCCGGTGTGTCCAATAACAGCAGGCCAACAAAGACAGAGGCAAAGACCTGGGTTCAAAAAAGAAATAAGCCTCAAAAGCCCCCCCACACCCCCCCTTTCCTGTCTCTCCTGCACACACACACACACACACACACACACACACACACAAACCAGACACAGACTTCCACCGACACACACACACAAACACTCCCGAGCTCAAGCTCCGCTGACAGTCAGCGCTGACTCTCTTTCCATGCAGACATTTTTTCCCTCGCTAGCTGTTCTCCATCTGGGGGGAGAACGCGATACTCACTGGCTGGCCGGGGGCTCCTGGGGGTCCTTCAATAAGCATCCCCTGGAAATGGAAAAAGAGGGAGAAGGAGAGGGAGTGGGTACGGTAGCAGAGACCCGTAAATCCACGGGAGGCAGGAAGTGCTGCGGGTTCGAGTTCGCTTATAGCAACCAGATGAAGATGCTAACAGCGGCGGTTTGGTCGTCAGTACTGATTAGACGAGGTTATAGATAACTGGTGATGCCATAGGTGCTACATAACAGCAGATGGCACGGACTTAAACAAGTCTTACATTCTTTATGCATATTATCAACACTATTTATTGTTAATTTTTAGTTTTTGATCACTTTTTCTTGAACTGTCCACTTTCTGCTGTGAGTGGTTGGAATTTCCCCACTGTGGCACCATTCAAGGAATATTCCATTCATATAGTTTTATCTACCCGTACAAATATATCGACAAAATGATGCACTGTATGTACACACAGAGATTTGCAGACGCTTAACTCGAAATACACATTCATATATAATGCATTTACGTCTGTATACATAGGTGAATAGTATGTATAAACACATACATTCATTTGTATGTATCCAAATATGTATGTGCAGATTTATATTCATGCATACATTATGGCATACGTATGTTGCTCTCTATATATGAATATGTGTATTCATAGTATGCAGTATATATATGCAGTTATTTGAGTGGATAAGTAGATGGACTGAAGGATAGCGAGATAGCGAGATAAATAGATGGATGGATACCTTATCTACCTTTGCTATCACATTAGGCCAGTTCACCTTGAGCTAGCCTTAGCATTGAGCTAATAGCAGCTGGCAGGCCTGCCTCTCTGTATCAGTGAGATGCTAACGTTGTCATGTCAATACAGGGGAACCGGCGTTAAAAGTGTCAGGCATGTTTGTCGTTTTGGACTCGGTACACAAAGCGTGGTACTGCTCCAATGTAGTAAAAATACACAAATATACTACTTACAGGCTCGATGACCGCCGGCTCACCCTTCTCTCCCTTCTCTCCCAGGTAGCTCTGGCTGCTCACCTGCGGACACAAAGGAGACATGAGGTTTTTTTTTCCCCCTCGCCGATGTCGCATTTTATCGGCGCAATGACAAAACACCGGCGGTGCGAACTCCTGAAAAAAAAGGAAAATGTGAGACCAATGGGTAGCAGATGCTCCGTTGTGGAGGGTGTTGTCCTTCGAACGCCGGCTGGCTTTGTGAAAGCATGAAAAAGGACTGAGGTGGCTCTTTATTATTTCGCTAGTCTGGAAAAATGTAACCTCAGGAATAGTTTTCTGAGAAACTTATAATTTAGACTTTTGTCTAATCTTTGATCTTATTTATTAGACCTTCTGAGAAACCGCTCCTGAAAAAAAAAAAAAAGAAAAGAAAAAGACCCCAACTGAGCGCAAATGCAGAGGTCGTTACCTGACACTATCCACACAATGACTTAATGTTGGAGGAATTCCCTAAACCGCCAGCGGCGGCATCTCCAGAAGCCGCGACATTGTATGGCCCGTGAGGGGAAAGTGGAGCAATGCCGGCAAGATCACTGACGAAGTTGCTTGACCGGAGCTCCGGCCTGCGTCCAGACGGAGGCTGTGTCACTTCCTGCCTCGGAGAATCCCGGGGAGGAAGGTGGCTGGAAACTGGCCAGAGAAGATTCAGGAACTCCACTCAGGAGTCCTTTTGGAGCGGAATTCAACGAGAGGGGTGGGGGGGGTTCAAGAAGCCATCATCAGATAGAGCCTAGGGGTCAGTGGGGTCAGAAGCCAGGAGCTCTTTGATAAACAGGAAGGGGTCGCCAGGCGTCAAGAGGTCACGGAGGGGCCTCTTAGTGCTGACAGCTGGGCCAACATCTGCAGGAGACCTGGACGAATGGCGAACGTGTCCCTCCTCTGATTTGCGGAGAACGCCTCAGGGCGCAACCTGACACCGTCCGAGAATCACAAAAAACAAACAAAGACGGCAGGCCAAACACCACCCGCCACCCCATCGGGCAAATACCATTCCCTCCGGTGGCACTTACGCTGCTCTCCCTGAAGTCCGTCTGGGCCGGGACGCCGGGACCGACCTCCTCCCTGTACGTCTGGGAGGTGGGGTTGACGTCGGTGGGGCCGTAGTCGCCGTAGTCGCCGTAGTCGTACGTCTTCCCCGCATAGCCTTTGTCGTTGTAGTCCTTCAGGTCGTACTGTGTGAACTCGTCCACGACGATGTTGTCCACAGCCTCCTTGCCGTCCACCTGCGCCGGCGTGGGGTCCGCCCCGACCTGCTCCACGCCGGTGATGTAGTCATCAACAATCTCCCCCTCGTAGGTCTGCAATTGGCCCGGGGGTTGTTCAGATGGAATGGATAAGGAATTTAGTTTGTTAAACAACACAAACCTCCATAAAACCCGCACAGGGTTTAATCACGGCAGTTTGATTAATGCCGTTGCGTTAGCCAACAATTGGTGATGAATTTTCAGTGCACTGGTGCACATATGTGGAGATACAGATTTTTTGACCAACAGGGACTAAACATCTAACAGTGTGGCCATAAAAAAAAATAAATAAAAAAAAACGACAATAAATCAAATACAAGGGAATCGGGAAGCATTTATGACGATCTAATCTTCCGCGGAACCACCTTCAGAGCTCCATCCCAGTGGCAGTTACCCTCTCTGCGCTTGAGAGTACGCTTGAAACCTTTTTTTTTTGAGAGAGAGCTTACAGTTAGCACTAGGCTAGCCCCTAGTTATGCTGCCTTAGGTTTATTCTGCTGAGGTGTTTCCCATGATTCACGACCATTTCACCACATTCCTGTCTGAACTTCAGTAATACATGATAGGAAAGCTAATACTGTATAGCGTCAGCTGTTAGCATGTAGCTGTTAGCCATCTTAAAAGGTGGTGGTTCCAGACCTGCTGTACATGGAAAGTATCATCAAACGACCGTGTTGCGATTTGGCGCCAGATAGATAAAATCGGATTTGAATCGATGCCTCATCAGGAAGTATTTAAGAGCCGATGTGGTTGACTGTGAGAGCCAAACGAGGCCCTTCACTTGTTTCCTCAGACGACGTCTGGTGAAAAATATTAGCTTTGCTCTCGAGGACCTTAGCTATTTTCATTTCTGTCGACTAGTTTTTCCATTGTTGACAGTTACTAAAGCGATGCGGCTTCTCCTGTTTCAGCTTCTGTCTGAGCTCTTTCGAACATCAGTGGTTTTAATTTCATAATCATTTGCACCATCAAAACATGTCTGAGCTGGTGCTCAAGATTTATGGCTGTGGAACACTTCGGTAGCGGAGCAGTGTTCACAACATAACAAACCGGCTGTCGGAGATGATTTAGAACTAAAAGAGATGGAGATCTGTCAATCAAACCCGTGGAAAATGAGATTCACGACATACTATGTTCAGGGAGAGTCGTGCACGCAGGTCTTTGCAAAACATAAAAAAAATAATCTGTATACTGTGTCTGCGGGATTTATTAATGCAAGACAAACCAATAAGCTCGACTTCGTGTTTGAGGAGTCACCTGGCCATTTCCTGCCGTCTGGGTGGGGTTCTCAGGCTGACTTCCGTCCACCGTTGGGTAGCCGTAGTCGACTGTGAAGTAATCCTCTTCGGCATTACCGTCCACGATCGTCTGGGGCAAAGCAGGAGGCATCAAGTAAAGAGCAGGGTAGAAGTACTGATGTAAGAACAGTGAGAGTTAGTAGAAATAGTCATTTCTCTTTGCGTGTGGAAGGCATGCAGCCATTTTTTTAGGGAAGTTCACCAGTTTGCCTTATTTCAAAACACAAATTTCAGCTCGCCAACGTAAAAGCACGTCCTTCTCTTGAGCGTGTTGGGAAATTTGGAAAAAAACCTTCCTCGTGGCGGATTTCCCGCTGCCACTGAGCTGTCCTTCGCCTTACAGCGAGGAAAACGGCAAGCAGGCGACGTTCCCCCCAAAAATGAGCAGGTTAGCTTGTTAGCATGGCTTGACAATCGACGATGGCGCCCTTGAGGACTGTATTAGCGGTGCAAGCGGTACCTCGGTCTTTGCTCCTTCAGTTGGGGGCGTGTCAGTGGTAAGCTCCCCTTCACTGTAGTCATCAAACTCACCATAATAATAGTTAGTGTACTGCAAAGGAAAAGGGGCGGGGGTGAGGGCGTAATCAATCAATGGGTGCGATCATGTAAACATGTTGCGCAAGATTTACATGTCGTGTAAATCCACCCCCCCCCAAAAAAAAGAACGATAACCATTCACTTTATTTCCACCATGCTACTTGAGAAATTTCATGGTCTGACGATGGCTAGGACACATCCATGCTACGTATGGATGAAATACCCCAACTCACACACTGTTGTGTTTCCAAAAAAAGGGATGTTAGTGATCCGGCTTCTGTTCATGGATACGTTAAAAGCAAAACGAAGGAGTTTATGGACTGGACTCAGTGCGAGACGGTAATTTATGGTTTATGTACAGACAACAGTAGCAGGGAGGAAAGATAAAATAAACAAAACAAGTATGCTAGTATCAAAACAAAAACCACATGTGGGGTTTCAGAGCAGTGAGCGGCCGACGCTAACTCTGTTATTAATATTTTACAGCTCTTTGAAACGGTCCGCAGAGATGCCGCTCGGTCTGTTCCGCATATTACACAGGCGTTTATTTACATCTCGGGCGAAACCTCAACAAGGCAGACCGCACAGGAAACCCGATAATAAACACCACGCGATGACATAAGTGGCTAATATGGGCCTCGGCTAATGGGCATTCACTGAAATGGCCTGCGTTGGCAGTTGCCCGCTGCTGCCGTGAATTAATTTTCGAAGCATGGCTTTACCTTCAAGGGGAAAACACGTTTGTTGACGTTCCCACCAATTCCTATATGGGCAGTTGCATGATGTGCACTTTGCAGACAGCCAGGAAATCTTCCCGGTTTCTAGTTGTCACGCTAAGCTAAAGTACGTGAAAGCAGTTCAAAAATGTCAAAGAGCTCGTCTGACATACAAACCGACCCACAATACCCGCAGTCAGAGCCAGAAATGATGACAATCCTAGAAGTTGGTTGACATTTGAGACGCGTTTTGATGCTATTTCCATTCGAGCTAACTTCGAAAATGTGACGCCGGTGAACAATCAAACAGTTATCAAGATTATAGTCATGATAAACTAAATTTTGCACGGGAGCACGACATTTCCCATGATCCTTTGCCCCCTAGGTTCTTTTGAGGCAACCAGAGGCCCTGTAAGTTGCACAAATGCTAACCGTCACGTGTCGTTTGTGTTTTATATTGCACGTCGTTTTCAATTCCTGTCCTTGATTCGCCACAAAATGCAACCAAATACCGACTTAGAAGTAATCTTGGTTTCAAGCTAGTATTCAGATTACGGTATCTGTTGGTGTAAATCTGAGTAACAGGTACGCCGGTCGGGCTCGGCTTAACTTTATTGGTTTGGTGGGATTCACCACCCACAGACCAGTCACTTGAAGACTTGAGAGTTGCTTTAAAAAGCGAAATAGGCAAATATAAAACTGTCAAAAAAACAGAGGTAGATTAAGCTAACTGACCGGCCCCCTGACATGCACTGATCTAGACGTGCGTGCACGGTTACATATTAGCCCCCAGACAGCTGCAAAGCTTATGAAAATAATAAAAAGATCCCCGGGCCGGCTGCAGCACTGGCTGGGGCTTCCGTTCGGTGGCCGCGGCGAGTGGTCACAAAAGAGAGGAGGGGGGATATAGAAAAAGATGGAGAACGAAGGAAGGATCTATATAGATTTATACGCCGGAGTGCCTGGCTGGGATGAAGTTCTTTACCGCAGACTTGGACAGAGTGTAAATACTAAAGTGTTCTCATAAAAAAAAAAAAAAAAAAGCACCCCCCACCCCACCATCCCTCCGCGGACATGTGGCCGGCAACTGTGAGGCGGCAGGGCGCCCCTTCAGAGGTTGCCATGGCCCCCCCACCCCGACCCCTGGGCCCCGCCGCCCCCCGATCGCAACGTTGATGAGATAGAAGATGAAATTAAAAATGAATAAATCAATGGCTGCGGCCTCTGGGTATCTGGGCTACATCTGGATCTGCATTTTTCTACGGGGGGAATATCGCACGGCGGGGTAATAACTCTTCGAGCCTTCTTTGTGTTGGAATGTCGGCGGAGCATTCCTGCAATAGCCATACGTGAGCGACGATGAATAAACCAGATTTACAATGTTCCCCGAAACCAAACTGCTCCCTACTGTCTATTAAGAGCTGACAGGCTCCTCGTGTTGGCCCTCGCGCAAAACCTGATGATGAAGCAATATTTTCCGGGGGACCGGTACCCACTGTGCAGCCAGCACTTTTCAAAAGCAGGAGCAGCAGCTTCTGATTTTTCTCGAGACGGAGATCCAGCGTCTGCTTTTCCAGGTACTGGGAGTCTAGCTGGGAGCCAGGGAAGGAAAGGCTTAAATTTCCCTGGGAGTCTGAGCAGAGCCTGCAGAACTCGTTAGCGATATAAATCACAGGGCCACTCCAAAGTGGGGCTCAGACTTCATGGCAAGGAGAGGGGAAAAGTTTCCAGTGTGAGCTCATCAGTTATTTAGCGAAATGGTAAAGGAAAATGTCGGTCGCCAGAAGAATAGTTTAAAGTAGAAAAATAACCAAAAAATGAAAAAAACGAAGGCGCCGTGACACAGAGCGCTACATTCAAAAAATAACATTTTGGTGAATCAGTGACAAGTGGAAGGGTGCTGGCCTCGTGGAGGGTCAGCTAGGAACCGTCACATTTAAGGAAAATGCTTGGGACAGGGTGGGGGTTGGGGTACGTCTCAAGTAACACTCGACTCCCCAACCCCCTCCCAACGAAACAACAGTATCAGCCTTCCCTTCACCTCACAGCTTGACGTTGAGATTCTCCCTCCCTTTCAGAGGAGCTGTCGCTGCTGATTCTTCCCGAGCCCGTCAGAAGGTCTGCATGTTCCTTTATGTCGGAGTCGGTCTGTCACACTCGCTGGCTCCCGCTTCCCGCGATTGGACCCTTCAATGTGGCCGATCCAATAAGAGTGCCGTGGAGGTACTGTTACCCACTGACGGGTGCTTCTCAGGTCGGACAGTGACCCGTATGGTGACTCAGAACCTGAGTCGACCGCTAACTTTCAGTCTTGAGGATGGAGCTGTTTAGAAATACGTTAAACCGCACTGGGCGCCGTCAGAAGCCCGGATAGCAGAGCGCGGCTAGATAAACAAGGCAAAGTTTCCGTTCGCACAAAAGACTCCGCTCCCACTGACTATGAAGCCATGGAGAAAAAAAAAATGGCAAATAATTTCACGGTGGTCTCAACCTGAAAGGAATGGCGTGCTGCGATCTTAAATTAGCTGAGCGTGATAATGTCGTGAAAGGCTGACGCAAGTTGGGACTTTTAAACTGCTTGTGAACTGCAGTGAATTTGCTCTATGGGCCCCATAACTTCCACTAAGTTGTGTGCGGTATCTGGAGCCTTGGGAGTAGAATAAAAAAAAAATCATCATCCACCATTCCACTGGCTCTCCTCTGTCAGACTTTCTGGGCCAGCGTGCGACAGGTGGACGGTTCCATACATGAGGTGTTCAACGCTTTTATCCATGTCCAAGGCCTTCGGCGTATCCAGCTCCCGTAAAACATTCCCAGCAGAGACCGGGAATGTGCGCGGACCCGTTCCAGGACACCTCCAGGTGGAAGCGCCGCAATTCTCTTCGCTAATTTGATTGTCCGTACTACCTTGGGGAGTGTCTTCTTTTCTGATTTCCAAAAGAGCACATATGATGAGCATGAACCGGTACTTTGGAAAAGGGACTGCCGTGGTGCAGGTGAACATACGGGTCTTGCGCCGACCCCGCTTGACCAGATCGTCCGATCTCGATCAGATTGCTGGTCTGACAAGGCTTTTTCCAAAACTCCACTGACAGAGATGTCAGCTCCAGCCTCTCGGCTACTCCAGTTCCACTCCTTGTTGTCCTTGTTAACCTGCTTCCTCTGCCAGCGATAACAATTCCTCCCCCCTTTGCATCTCCTCAGTCCATCTAGTCTTCAGAAGAATGCCTACTGCCTTCCGTCTGGGAGACAAATCCACCCCGTGCACGACCTCCATCCATCTCCCTGAGGTCGCCCCTCATTCCCCTCAGATACTGACCTCATCCTCAGGTTCCTGGGCCTGGGGGGTGTCGTGGTGGTTGGGAGTTTCACAGTCGGGGCTGTAGTGTTCACAGTAGTCATGGGCTGCCCGGGGGTCGGCCACAATCAGCAGCTGCTGGATGTCACCCTGAAAAAAAAAAAGGGAGAAAAGAGGAGCAACATCAACGGACTTCCTTTCCAACAACTCATGAACGCCTAAGTATTTTTCCATCCTGTAAACCCTCCCAGCGCCCCAATTTTCCCCACCATATAGTTCTCCCGCATGATTTATGGCACAATAGGTAGATGTTTTAGCCATCGGGTTTCATTTGGCGGATGTGTCCGAACACACTTCTACTGTTCTCAGCGGGACGGCCGTCCATATGGTGTTTGTTCTAAGCCAGTAGGGACACCTTACTAAGTCCATCGCCGTTCTACTGAAGTAATGTGTCCATCTGCGACAATGACCTGAAATCTAGCGAGTTGGCGCTGCGGAAATACTGCCTATTCCTAAGCTACCTAAGTACAGATGCTTGAAAATCAAGGCGGAAATCTGCGCCCATAGTCCACAGGAAAATGAAAAATAAAAACACATGACACCATGACAACCGCGCTGATCCAGAGGCTGAAAGTGTCGTGATTAACTGTGAACAGGAAATCCCACTCCGGCAGAGGAGTTTCATGCTGCTGCTGGAGGTCCGGCCAAGCTGTTGTGTTTGCACAGAAACAGAACATCCAGAAGTCGAACGCGACCTTGCGATGATCAACCGACCTCCTTTTTTTTTGATAAACACAGGCATCGCTCTGTTATTATGTAACTACCTCTCTATTACAAAACCCTGTGTCATCAAGGACAAGTAAACATAACCTGGGTTCTTCCTTGGCCAATTGGACTTGTAAGAAACCGTCCTTCCCAGTTAAGTCATTCGGCAAACAACTGCAGGGACAGGTGAAAAGGCCCTAGGTGGAGGTACCAGAGGCACAGAGGGGACGTGGTAGAGCGCCGGTAGACAGTACTTGACTGTTCCTGGCAGGGGAGTTCGTGATCCTCTAAAAAGATTGCGTCGTCCCCTCAATCGCATCTTCTGGAAGTGGTGAGACCCCCTTGCACAGCAGATAAATAAGCAGGGAGGCTGTCTGTTTTTCATGAGCTTTTGGAAAAAGGAAATTGGATCCCCACTCCCAGCTACTCCGTCGGCCGAGGGCTCTTTTTCCATGATGGTCCGCGGAGGAATTTCCAAAGCGAGGGCCGCCGTGCCACTCACAGCGGAGGATGTTATCTATACCAGACGAAACCGTCAGTCCCGCCTGACCCGCATCCAACTCTGACGGCTATCCGTCCGAAATCCTGCCCGGATTAGGTTCCAGGGGGGGCGATCAAAATGAGAAAACAAGTGTTGTGCGGAGGGGAAAAGGGGGGGAGGCAGGGAGGCACCATCAGGGTGGCCCCGAAAGAGGAAGCGTGTACATGCAGATTGCATTAAAGGGGGCCAACATCTGCACAAGCTCAGACCTCTGGAATACATTACATATTTGGCACCCATTGAATATATTTAAGCTGGTCCCCGCTAGCTAGGTCTCCCTCCAGAGTCCGCGGTGAGTTAACCCGCCATTAATAGTTTACAAGGGAACATACCGAGGGTTGTCCACGTTACCTTTGCCTAATTTTGAGGGGGCAATGGTTATTGAATATTCCATTTTCAGGCTGAAGGCTTTTGGAAGGCTCACCTGTATCAATGTTTGGGGAAACTCCAACTGCAATACCGTGAGAAGAATTCATCAGCACACATTTCACGGCGGTGGCAATTTCCATGTCCATGACCGTTCGCTCTGCCCTGGATCTACCACTGAAGCTGTACATTTACGGCAACAGCGCTCACCAGAGGGCTATGAGTACACTCGCTGATCCTACTTGTGGTAGCTTAAACTCACCTGTGACAAGAGTTCCAGTTACACCATGGCGCTAACAGTACCATCCAAAAGTAAAGAAATACCGGATACCTGGCATTTAGATGAAGACCTGTCTCCTCCACCTCTCCTTGGCTGCCCGAACAATATTTCCTTTCTCTTATACTGCATTGACTAATTCAAGCGATGACAGAAAAGTCTACGAATCAAGACTTTGTTTGATGTTAAAAGAAGAGGAAGCGGGTGGAGGAGACACCCCCGCCCCAGAAGAGTTCTCAAATCCAGTATAGAGACAGATTTGGGCCATTTGTGCCATGATGTCATCACTCCCACTACCAAAAGACCCGCGGAGATCAGATGCACAATAGGCGCTGTCTGAAAGAAAAGTCCCAAGGACTGTCCGGCTTCACTTTCCTTCCAGGAACTACCCTCCTCCAGGCAAACCTTGTAGTTGTTTTCCCTCAGCCAGGGAGGGACCACAGGAGGGACCGGTGTAACGCAAGCATCACCAAGTGCCTACGTCGACACTCACATGAGTTCCTACAGGACCATAAGACGACCCTGGATCTCAAATGGTTCAAGGAACTAAGATCCCTGGTTCCTATGCTGTCTCAATGCACAAGACATCCCGGAAAAGAGTCTAGGAACTGTAAAACTCGGGGGCTCATGCGATCATTCACCCCGAAGGGCCGCACTCCCACGATGGATGAGTGCGCAACGTGTCGTAAAAGAATCGTTCCTCTGTAACAAATGCGCTCTTGCAGGATTTCACCCCATTGGCCGATCGGTTTCTCGGCAGGCAGCTGATTGCCGGCGCTTGTCTGTTCTTTAGCATCTGATTCTAATCTAAGGGAGGCTGTGCGGAGAGTTAGTCCCTGCGCGCGGCCAACGCCCACAAAGAACAGGAGACACTGGGCTCACGGTCCACCGCATCCGTCCTTGACAGCGCAGCGTCAAACGTCAGTTTCGATCCGAAGGGGACGCCGACGGAGGCGTTACCTCACCGCCGAGACGTCAAAGCAGGCAGGACACCTTTTCCCCGACTCTTTCAGGAGACAAGTTACAGCGAGGCCCCCCTCCCCATGACTAAGCGCTCAGACCAGCGCCGAGAACATTCAGCGGGACTGATAATCATCCGTGTAAAAAATCAAAAACAAAAAAAAAACCTTAAAGTAGTTCCAACATGTGCTACTTCTAACTGACAGACTTGGTTTTCGGTGCGAAGCCAGACGTACAGCCTGCACTTAAAAGTGGCAGCAGTAGTTTCGCATTTGCTACACACTCATAGGACTCAGCTGTTGCCCTCCCAACCTCCCGGCCATGCATCTGCTTGCATCCCTGCGGTGGAGAAATCGAAGTTCTGAGCGCTAACTGGAAACGGCAGCAATCTGCGAATCCGGGTAACACGGAAATCTGACTTGTGCTGTTGATGCGTTCGTACACAGGTTAAACTCAGCCCCCTCCGAGCCATAGCCGGAATTATTCTACATGCCAATCACGAGGGAGGCCGTGCCTTTTTTCATTAGATTTCTTTAATTCAGCACTTTAACTTTGCAAGGATCCCAGAGTCGAGGCCCGAGTGTGAAATTCCTCCGTGCATGTGCGTGCAATTACAGGGGGAAGCGGGGAAGGTTTTCGTCTGCCGTGCATCAGGTAGCTTAGCCTGCGGGAACAGCTGGCGGAGCGTAATGAACCCTGAACACACATTTTGGAAACACGCCCGAAGCATCTGCGGGCGGGCCGTCTGAAAAGAGGTCAGGGGAACGAGGACGCCTTCGAAATTCACCATAAAAACGCTGCCATTTGAGAGATAGCGGCGAAATCATCGGCTTTACTGCAGCATTTAGGGAAACATTAATCACGAAAATAGCATCCGGGCTGTTTAGTCAAATCCACAGATCTTTCTGAAAGTACCTCTGCGTTGGAAGAAGCTCGACCGAAAAGCCCCACGACGTTACTCCGACCTGCCCGTGACATTGACTCTCATCTGGCGTCGTCAGCAAACGCGCGCACTCTCAAGCCGCCGCATCAACAGTTCCGACGGCCGCTTTGCCCGCTCAGTTTGCGCAAATGCAAGCTGAGCTTGTGTCTTTTGTAGCAAAACTTACATTTGAATTTTCTTTATTTTATCTTTTTGCACCCATCTCTGCAAAAACTTGGCGGGCTCACCGATACAAGAAAAAAAAAAAGGTCTGTTATTCCAAACTCTGGGAGGGGAACACAAAGAGCAAACAGACAGATGGAATTTCAAAACTGCACAAGGACAACAATTAAGCGAGAAGCGAGGAGAGAGGAAAATGCATAATACGCTCCAGATTTCTCACAGCTTTCATCGAAGCCAGCCTCTGTGGTCAGCGCCGGGATAGGGTTTCTTTTCAAGCACTGGAGGCACACAAATGTCTTGCACCATTCGAATATGAACAGATTGTATCTGCCAGTAGCTCTGAAAAACTGTTGAACTGTTTGAACCATCTGCTCGCCTGTCCGCATGATCTTTCCTCACTTTGCTTTTCCGCTGCAGCTTATGGAGGCAGACCCGGCAGGGACGCCGGAGCCGAAAGATCGTGCTGGACGACACATGCCGGCGGGTTGCCTTCAAGTGCTAAATAGCCACAGCTACTTCCAGAGAAAAACGGAACTTTTTCTTGAACTGAAATGAAATTGTGTTCAAACTGCCTGAAACTTAAGTTCTTTGCAGATGATGCACAACGGTTCCTGCCTGTAACATTACAGGGGTCCTAGCAAGGTAAATCATTATGCTAATCCATGGCTAAAGGCTAATTTATGCTCAAAATTTAAAATCCTTTCTGTTTTTTTATGGAGCTTGCGGATGCAGAGCCAAATGCAGCGAACAGAGCAGTACCACCGGAAGACGTGGTGGTGTCGGGCAGTGTGCTCAGATGGACACGGGAAAGGAATAGAGAGGAAGAAGACAACATGACGAATTCTCCGTCCAAATCCCAACACGTGACGACTGCCATCTACGGCGCCGCCTCTTTCTTGGTATGTACAGTACATTATCACCAGCTCATCATCCGTTACCACGATTGTTATTGTCTAAAAGGGAACCCGGAAGTGAACTCTGATCTCTGCACTGTCCTCTAGTTGATGCATTGCTGTACAACCAGGGCAATATAAAGCACGCATGGGAAGTACGGTATGTGCTCGGCCTTGTGCTAGCATCCGTTGTTGCGAAAAAGCACTAAATATCTAGAGCTCCTTTTAGAGAGGACCAGAACTTTTCCTTTCATTAAAAAAAAGCAAATAACACTGCACAAATGTCAGTATTGGGAGGACGATACTACTTTACATAAAACAGCACAACTTTGCAGACGATATACACTGCTTGTTGTACTGTTCCAGGGGTCTTAGCTAAGTAAATCATCATGCTAATCCACGGCTAAAACCTCCTTGAGCCGAGGTTATGCTTGTAGCATTTAGCGTGAGCGCTGCGTCCGCATCTGGGCTCTTTGTGAATGGATAAAAGGTACAATATAAAGAAGCTATTGAACACCTGATTAGTTGGGGTGCGCGAGGTGGAGGGCGGATCGGGGAGCATCTGTTTGCAGACGTACATATTGAAAACATTACATACGCGGTGTCTTAGGACTTTCTCTGTAACAGTAATACTCCAACAAATATGACTTAATTACTATATTCCTATTACACCACCCAAACCAAAACATCTTCTGATCCTGGAGGGTGAAAACGTAAGGGAGGAAAGGAAGGAACACTCAGAAGTTTCTCTTCTGGCCAACTCAAACATTTAACAGTGATTCATCTGAAGGCCGGGATCGATTCTCCTGCCAGGGACCGTCCTACTCACAGGGACGGCATTAGGAAGGGTGGCGTTGTGACAGGCACAGTCTGTCTTCCCCTTCCAAATTCCGTACGCTCGTACGCGTTGACCATTCGCGCGATGGTTCTCGCCCAGCTTTTGGAGTACGCGTGCAAGCGGACGTGAAGGAGGACATTTATTTCCACTTAACACATCACAAGGCCATTGTCTAAATGATGGCTGATGCTAACAACTGCACCTGCTTCAGACAGCGGTTTCCAAGGGCTTCATCTCCACTTCGGCGCCTGCCCACTTATGGTTTCTGATGGACGCCGGCGTCGCTTTCCAGCCAATCACGCGTGCTAGTCTCAGATCCCAGCTCGCATTCCAGTCTATATCCACAAAGAGGCGTTTTTGTTTTTGCCCAAAAATAGAGGTAGAGAAGTGCAAAATGGAGATTGAGATACCGCCTCAATTTTCGAACCCCATAATTTCCATAATTTGATCATTCGAGATGCCCCACGACCAAAGTCAACAGCTCGACTTTGGAAGAAAGCCTTCCTCCCCGCGGGCGCCGAAGCCTCCAGGAGGCCCATCTCATCACCTCCCCAGGAATACCTTTTGGGACTGATCATACCATCTAATGTCCGAACGGCCGACACAAAAGAGATGTGGCTACAAAGCGACCTCCATGGCTGCCATCGTCGTGCAAAGCCTAACTCCGTCACAACGTCCGGCACTGGGGTACGCGCAGCATTCAGATGGTTTACCTCCGGAGAGCTGGATCATTCCAGCACGGTCTGCTCCCAAAATGACTTGAGCGTGCGGACCCCATCCCCGCAGCTTTGTTTGGAATGGAGGCAAAAAAAAACATGTGATCGGGATTAGGGGTTAATCACTGGGTTGAGGTCGGAGGACAATTATTGCAGTATCGCAAATGAAAATATTTATCAACAGGATGCGAGTAACCAGGGGGAGCCAAATCCGTCGCTTGGAATTAAATGTCCGATGTTCTGAGCTTGTGCTGAAAGCAGCGGTGCTCCGAGTTCTCTGCGAGGTCGGTCGCTCAGACAACACCTCCCCCCGGCCGCGCGACTTGTGGCTCGCCTCCACCTTGGCGAAACCGTGCATCCCTGAGGGGATGTCGGACGGATAATTGCGGTTTATGATTGAAATCTCTGCCGGTCCTGAATTAGCACTGAAACATAAAGCAACTCCGACATAGCAATGGCGTGATGCGCTATTTTTGTCTCACAGTTTTGCGAAAGCCCCTTAATGTCCCGGACAAAAGCGCTCGTTTTCTTGTTCCTTTTTTAAAAAGGGAGAGCGTGACAAATTAGCAGGAAATTCGGCAGCGTTTAACGCAATAGGAGTTCAAATAAAGAAAAGCTCGCAAAAGCCAAACGGCAGGTCTCAAATCAGCGTTAAAAATAGAAAAGCCTCTCCACTCCACCTTCATGCACCTTAATTACCATCCCCGGATTTTCCCCTCGGACTCTTCCCCGGGATGTTGTAAAGTTGACTTCCCAGCGCCGCTGGAATGAACACCAGCGCCTGCTTTGCTTCGGGCGACCCTCCCCTTATCAGCGCATTTAACCTCCGTATCAAAAAGTCGGATCTACGGGGTAACGGAACTGTGCACGAGGACGTGAAGGACGCCACCTTCCAGTGGCTCCTTGGTGCAAAGCCGCCCCTGACCCCGGAGGGCGAGCGCTGTGCAGGCCGCTGTACTTAGCAGGCATTCCACGTTGGAACATCAAAGAGGGGCTGTTGTCTCCTGCGCTGGCATTTAGCTTCAATTTTTCCACTGCGCTGAGAACGCGCTGCGCCGCCGCAATGCCGGGAGCTCTGCGCTCCCAGGACGCAGGGCTGCTTGCGGTCGCTGGAGTCTCTGAAAGCAGGACGGGAGCCAGAGCCTTCGTTTACCAAGCTCGTTTTCTGTGAAACCATCTTAGAGTCAACCCTCTCTTTGAGAAAGCTCAAAGTTAGCCCCTTGGCTAGCCTCTGGACTCACTCTGCTGAGGGACATCCCATGATAAGCTTCTCTCAGACCTCCAGCTCTTCCTATCCCATCTGGAATGATGGCCCTTCACTCGCACACGACAGTAACCTCAGCTCTTCTACCGAGTCCCTGGGCTCCCTCGCGCTGCAAGTTTCCAAAGGGTGTGGCTTGGAGGTCCACCATTGTTATTTCTCAAATGGATATTAAAGCTACTGTAATTTCCGGACTCTAAGCCGCGACTTTTTTCACACACTATGAACACTTGGGCTAATTTATGGATTTTGGGGGCTAACGAGCTTCTGAGGCTGTTCAATTCCAACACTGAAGAAGATGACTGAAACGGTTCTAGTGCACAGAAGGAAGACGAAGATGGCCATACTTTTATTGTTAGCCGGTGAGGCTTATATTCAGGTGCGCTCAATGGTCCGAAAATTACGGTATCAATGTATCATGTCAGGAATTAGCATGTAACTGTTAGCGCTACTGGTGTAATTGATACGAGATGGTGATAGCGCCTGCGCCTCCCAACCCTCATACCCTCCCTGTCTCTATCGCAATCTTGCTTTCTATCTCTCTGTCCTTCTCTCTCTCTCTTTCTACCCCATTTGGTCGAGGCGGAAGGCCGCCCGCCTCGAGCTGGGACCTGTCCGAGGTTTCTGCACCGGCAGAGGGCAGAGGTCAGCTGTCCTGTCAATGGTCTTGGGGAGAGGTGGGCCAAAACCTATTCCATATGGAAAGTGTCACCAGGCAACTGGGTTGTGATTCGGCGCCGTACCAATAAAATCTGACCCAACTCGACTTAATCGGAGAAAAATTAAACGCCAGGATTGATGGAGTTCTCATCCAAATATTTTCCTTTCCACTTTGGGAACGGTGATTGACATTCACCCCAAGCCACGATTCGATCCCGCACACTAATCCGGAACGGATCGCTCGCTGGCACTGAGATGAGCTTTCCGAACTCCCCCATGACACGGCCGCCCCGTTGCGGCAGCGAAGGCATGATCTTTTTATCCACAATCGCAGGTTTGAGGAATCTTCGTCGGATTTCTTTCCCCCGACGATTTCCTGTCTGGTGGATTTTTCTGTTTTCAGAAGGGAATTAGACACAAGTCACGACTGAAGGAAACCGTCCGCAGAGTGATCCTCCTGTCTCCATTATTGACACCATGGTAGAATTAAAGGCGACATTTTCTCGCAGAGCTGGACACAGGGCTCAACTCATTAGCTTAGCACGCAGCTCGCAGGTTCACGGAGAGAAAGGCCAAACAGAGAAGCACCGAGATCCATCATGGCCACCTTACCTCGAAGACTTCCTCATCGAGGATCCTGGTACCAAAAACGGTGATGCCCTCCGTGTCGATGATGGCCTGGTCGCTTCTGCTGAGCTGCCTGGTCACCTTCTTCTTGCAGTCCACGATCATGGTGACGGTCTTCTTCTCCACACTGATTGCCACGCGGTGCCACCTGAGTGAGGAGGTGAAGGTCGGTGGTTATCCGAGAAACTGAGCTCTTGCAAACTCCATATTTAACGGGATCCTGTCATGTGAGGATTTATTTCCGTGATAACGGGTTTGTCGCACAACTCGTAATCTCACGGGACTTGTGATCACGACAAGATTTCTTGTTTGTATTTGTTACAAATGACACGTGGATTCATTTCAAGGCTCCGCATGATTGATTGCGACGTCTCGCGCTGTCACCCACCGGACCGCCCGCGCAATTTACGACGGCCACATCCCATCGGTACGCGACTGCCGTACAGAGATATCAATCCTGACATTGATTGGCTTCCAATGGCTAACTCTGCCGTCAGCGCCTGGCTCGTTCCCAGCGGCATTGACGCCGCCGTCTGTCCCAGCGCAGACAGACGGCGGCAGTAAATCTTCAGGGGCCACCAGGCTAGCAGCGCTAAGTACAGCCCAGTTGGCTCTGACTGGCCTGCGATTTCAAATCTATTTGTTCATTCATTATCTATGCCGCTTCTCCTGGAGCCTATCCTAGCTCCCGAGAGGCAGGGTTAGCCCCTGGTTCGGGGGCCGGTCCACTACGGGGCCATCCATTCAAATTCAAATCACCTCAAGGATCATGAGCACATTCTGAATGTGATCTTGTGACACTATTCAGAGGATAAAACCATCCGGCGGAAGAACTTGGCTGTGACTCACCTTCCATCGGCAAGGTTGATGGAGCGGAACAGTGGGTACTCCTCAGGGGCGGGTTTGCCGTTTTGGTCCTCGTACAGGAAGACGGGTGCGCGGCCCACCTCCACGCCGAGCTGCTGGAGGCCCTGCTGGTTGTACACGGACAGCAGGAAGGACTGGAGGCCAGCTTTGGGCTTGATGGTGAAGAGGATGGAGAAGTCTTCCGGGAAAATTCCACCTGAGGACGGTGGGAGCGACAGACATGCGGGTTGATTTTGGTGAACAAGCCCGTCTGGGGCGAGACTGGTGCGCGAGACTAGCCGAGACTCTTCGCTTTGCTTCTAGCAACTTCCTTAACAGGGACTTTGAAAGATATTAGATTTTAAAAGCAAAAAAATCCATAGTTGTTTGTCGGAAGCTCTCTACGTCTCCTGGAAGTTCACGACCCGAAGGCAGTTGGGAGCATCTCAGTTCAGCACCACTATCCTCGACCACCAAGGGGCTTGTTCCCCTTCTTCCTCTGTCGGCTTGGCTCACAGCTGGGGCGCTCGTTCTGTTAAACGCGGCACTAATGAGTCGGTGGCAGCGCGACTTCCCCCCGGCGAGTGTCGGCAACGGACGAAAAGCAGACCATCTCAGGAGGTTTGAGGTGCAGCGGAATTCCTTTTTTCTTTGGGTAATTGTTCCCCGGCATTCAGGAGAACGTCAACAAATTTGGATTCGGACATTAAGCACCTGTGTCACGTTCTTTTGAAGTTCCGAGTCCCTGGGAGGAAACCTCCCGATCAGAGATAAGGTGCGTGACGCGTAGCGCAGCTCGCCGTGCCACGTCTAGACGTCTGTTAGAAGCTGGCAAACTCTCAAATGTCACATTTCACTCAGGTTATAATTACAGCGAATTATAAAGAAAATATATTTATGTCTTTTAAACTACAATGTCTGGAGCACAGTAAAAAGATTGAACACCTCGCTCCGGTTTAATCACCGCTCGGATTTTCCACTCCGCTCAGAGCTGCAGCCAAATACACAACGGCCTGCTTGTATCACACCCCCAAATCCAGTCAATTCCCTCATTGCCGGCGCAGAACTTTCCCCACTCTGATTGGGGAATTGGAGTCAAGCAGGACGGAACACTTTCCATGGTTTACCCCTCCAGAAACGTGAGCATAAATTATTGCATTGAAGCAGTGTCCGTCTTGTCATTCGGCGTTCACTGTTTTCCACGAACCATCATGTCTTTTGTAAGATGCTTGGCTATCGCAAAATAACATGAGTTAGCATCTGCCACGTGCACCTTCAGCACCGCACGCCAAAACGAATCCTTGTGGAAAGAAGAGGAAGACCACTCTGCACAGACTATCAGATGAGTTGAAGTGTTTTTATCTTCTCCCTGCGCTGCTTCGCCGTGTGAAGAGCCCCACCGTAAGCCAACTTATTTGGGCCAAAATGTTCCTTTGCAGCGTAGCAGGTCAGGAGAGCTTTGGACCTCTTCATCACTCCACTTGTTGCTGCTTCTGTCCGCTTTTGTCACGAGAGAACAGCTGACCAGTGTACCCAATTTTTGAAAATGGCGCGTTTGAGATCCACCTATCACCAAGCAGCTAAGTCACACGAATTGAACTGAAAAAAGACCCTGCCTTGGGGTAGGCGCTAAGATGGTTCGAGGAACTGAGGTTCATGGTCCTTGGTTCCCATGCTATCCCAATGCAAGGACATGCAGCTTTGGTTCCTGAAAGGGTTCTGCATAAAGTTCCTTCATTGTGAAAGGGGGCTACTGTCAATATTTTCATCCGGACTAAAGGAACTTGCCTCATTTAGTTGGTCATGGAAGACCAGATCGGACCCTGCAGCGCCGAGAAGCAGGCAGCAGGGGGCTCCACTGCCACGTATGACTGGATTTGTTTACAAACTCCAATTCGTAATCGTAGGCTGCCTCGGGTATCGAACAACACGAATCTGTGTTTGGCTCGTGGAGTAACTTGTATGCTTACGCGACCAATGAACACACATGATTATAGCCCCGGGCTACTGGAGTCGAAACGTCTGCTTTACATTGGTGAGCGTGGAGGCTGGGGGCTGGGGGGGGGGGGGGGGGGGGGGTCTGTTGTGTTTCCCACCTGGGTAAAAGCCCCCGGGGTTTTCCAAAAAAAAAGAAAAAAAAAAAAAATT
>CAAKHD010005189.1:57192-71146 GCA_901007705.1 Fistularia tabacaria | reverse complement strand
GGGGGACCTCGGGGGGTTTCGGGGGGGGATTCCGCCCCGGGTTGTCAGCGGTGCCTTGCCCCACCCCCCCCCCCCTCCTGGGGGGGGGGGGGGGTTGGTGCCACGCCCCCTTTTTTTTTTTCCACTCCTCCCTTCACTGACCTCCACCTTCTGCAGCCCCGGAGCATCGGCACATCTAGGTGCACGCCGCAGGAACGCCGCTTCCACCGTTATTTTTGAATTGAAGATGGTTGGGGGGGAGGCAATTAGCACCAGCTGGGGTCATTGAAGGGGGCGGGGCTAAGATTTTCAAACACCATCCCGGAGGCGACGGGGAGATACCCTGCATCCGTTGGTGGCCCCCCCCCAAAAAAAAAAAAGTTTTCCAGACGGCGAGCTGATAATAATTAATTGGATAAAAACTGGAACACGGAATGGAAGCACAGGTGGAAGCGATAGAGACCCCCGACCAACCCCCCCCACCCTTCCTTGATTTCGTCCACCGATGGCGGCCTCCGTCGCGCAAACCCGAACCACATTTTTGGAAAAAGCGCGTCGGGTGTTTTCGTGTTTTATCGCAAGCAGAGACGAGCGCCATTGCAGTCGAGTCGGGGGTGGGGTGGGGGGAGGGGCGTGATTTTTTTCATTTTATGTTTTGAGGGGGGGGCGGTTCGAGGAAATGGCTGCAGATGTGGCTAATCTAATAAGTTCTGGACCATGGACAGGTAGGGATAAACAGAGATGACGCAGGACTTGCGTCTGGGTTTTTGATAACTTTGGACAGCGGTGTGCACGGATTAGCTTGACACATTAGCTCAGCACTCAAACAGCACGTTAGCATGTTTACAGTTTAAGATAAGATCAGATGTACTTTATTGATCCCGTGATTGGGAAATTATTGGACAGCAACATTGACAAGCTAAAAAATAACAATAAAATAAAGTCAAATAAAATAAATAGAATTAAAGTAAAATAAAATTAAATCTGACAGTATAAAAAATATGGAGGGATTATCTCAAATGTCTATATATATATTCACCACATATGCAGCAGAAAATAAGAGCGATGTACAAAGTGGGAATGTAAAGTCAAAGAGAAAAGAAAAGGACACAAAAAGGAAGAAATGACAGGAACGCTAAATGGATGCGCCGTGAGTGCGCTAGGTGGCGTGGCGGGAACTCAGATTCGATTTATTCATATAGCGCCAAATCCCAGCCCAGCTGTCTGGGACAACACTTTCCATGTAGATCAGGTCTGGATCACACTCTTCAAGATGATCCCAGCTCAATGCGGGTGGCCTTCTGCCTCGAAAGGTCGGGGTAAAAAGACCCCATAATAACAGGAGCGCTAACAGCTGTATGCTATTCGCTGACATGATGTATAAATGACATGGTGATATAAAAGCTCCGATATTCAATGCGGCCCAAGGCCATGCCCCCTTGGATTCACCAGGAAGAGGTGCATCATGGGACAACTAGGCATAACCAGGCTCAAACCTAGCACTAACTATTAGCTTTCTCAGAGGAGCTTGGGTTACCATCCATCGGCCGTCCAGGTCATGGTGAATTCTTGCTGAAATCTTCTTGTCGAAGCAACCGGACTTGAATTTCCTCCCTTGAAGATGTTTCAACCCCTCATCCGAGAGGCTTCTCCAGTTCCAATGAGCCGCGGGGAGTTTCCAGATAAGGAACATTGATTATCAATACGTATTCAGATGAGGGGTGAAACATTTTCAAGTGAGGAAATTCAAGTCCAGTTGCTTCGACAAGAAGATTTCAGCAGGAATTCACCATAACCTAGACAGCTGAGGACCTCTACAGACACGATGCTTGATATTGTAGTTGCCACAACAAGAAGATTTTGACAGGAATGTCAAGCACTGTGAATCGAGTAAAGGGTCTCCACTTATATGGCGCTATACAGTCGCCCATTCATGTGACAGGCTCATATGTGACTGGAACCCCCGAAAGCTCAAAGCGTCCAAATATATGACCTGCTTTCCAACTTTAGAGAGGAGGGGGAGCCTTCAGATTTTCTTCTCCACAATAAATTCTTTGTTTTTTTTTTGTCCTTTTTTTTTCATAAATTGTGGTTTCGGTTACTGCGCTATGTTTGCAGTCTTCTTTGTCCCATCTGAGTGCCGTCATTGTTTATTGAGCATCTTCCCGATGGGCAGCCCTGCACTACCCTCAACACAGGGTCAGGTATTTCTGTGGCCGGTCCCTGTTGGTTTCTTGGCCGGGGGGGTTCTTGGCCGGGCCCCCGAAAACAGCTTAGAAAGTGCAGTGACACTAAAGAAAAAGTACCCTGACAAGAGAGTACGTCATGTGGCTCAGCAAGGGCTGCCCCGACGCTCATCCTGGTCGGGGTATGCATTGGCAGAGTGTTAAAGATAGTTTCCGGCCTCGAGTGCAGCGGAATGACTGGCTACAGCTCATAAAGACAGAGCGCTACGGAACTAACACTGACATTTTTGAGTGCAATAAATGAAATAAACGCAGTTTCCTGAGTCAAGAGGTTCGAGGGTCAAATTGTATCTCGGATCTCCAGCAGTGCCGACCCCCAGACCAGTGAGTCAAGGTGCTGTTAAGTAAAGAATAGAACATAAAACAGCGAATCCGGAGGGAATTCAAGTACGAGTATGTACTTGCAAGAGCCAGATGGAAGTACTCTGTGTCACTATAAGTACTTCTGTTTCAACTCCCGAGACTCCCAATCTTTTTGATTGCTTTTCGGGCTTATTGGGTCCCGATGGATAAAAACTGCGTCATGTCTTTCATTCATTTGTTCGTTATCCAAACATATCAGGGTCGCAAAGGGGCTCGAGACTTCTCCCGCTGTCATTGGATGAGAGTCAGGGTGTGAGCTAACATCGCTTTTTAAAACTGGATTAAATTTCACTTTTAAGAAAAATATTGTTCTACCTCAAGACATTTGGCAAAGAACTGTTGAAAATGCATCGTGTAAAAGACGTGGCGTATTTTAGCAGTGGATGGAATTGACGCACAGTTGAGATACTGATGTGACTGTTAGCTTCCAGATGAAAGGTGTATGATTAATTACACCACCTCCGCACTTCAAATACCGAATTGATGGAGGAAACAATTCGAGGCTCAAGCGAATGTATCTGCGATACTGTACCCTGACGCGATGACCTTGTGTGTACTCAGCAGTACAGCTGTGTCCAAAGAGCAGCAGCGGCGGCTGTGTTTACTGGTTTCGCGGTAAATGTCGGATTTATTTTTTCATTTTTTGCCGAGTTGTTTGGCAGACCCAGTCAGAACCTCCTGTTCATGTCGCTCCCCGGGACCGGAGCCCGAAATGTTCGGTTTAATTTGAGGAGTCCTCCTGCGCCGGGCGCTGTACGACAAAATCCGAACAACCAACACCCAAAGGATCAGCCAACAGAATGTACCGACAGACGTCCCTTAGATTCTTCATGTCAGGGAGAGTCTACAATTTTCAGGAACACTTGACTTCAGAGAAGCCCTCTTTGTAGTCCGAAGCATATGATTACAACTGATGCATTCGCTGCTCATGCGTGCCAAGATCGTAGATTGTATAATTATTCTATTATAAGTCTCTACATACAAGGTTCAGCCCAGAGCAGCTATAAAAACAGCGTCTTAAAAAAAAAAAAAATTGAGCTTTTAATCTGGGTGCTTTCAAGGGTTCAATTTAAAAAAGCTTCCGGGAGCTGCAGCTCCTGACGCATCGTTCCCTGGAGATGCCCAAATCGCACTTTGAGAATAAAAGCCCGACAAACACGCGGTGGTAAGTTTGGTGCCCTTTTGTCTTTTTAGGTTCGGTTGGTTCCTCGAGATGCGAGCCGAGACTCCGCCCCCACCATCCGGATGAAGGCTTGAACCCCGTGTTTTCTGTCGAGTTCCCTTCATCAGTGCGCCAAACCAAAGGCTAGCAAGGATAAGCACAGCCAGCTTCTCTGAACTCTCTGAACGCCCCCCTTCGCCCCCCCCCCCAACCCCACCCAGCCCTGCGAGATCAGAGGTGGATGCGACCTCAAGCGCTGCGCGCCGCTATGAATTATCCGCCGAGCGCGGCTTGCTGCAGGGGCGGACAGGCTTGCATACTAGACGCTGCAGACCGCATAACGACTAAGTGGAATGTATGTATGTCTGGGCGTGCTTATTATAGGTGCACCAGATACCAAGACGAGCCTCACCTAGCGGGGGAGGGGTGACGCGAAAGTGGAGGGCCTGCTGCTTTTTTTTTTTTTTTAAATGCAAGTCATCATCCAACATCCTGGTGCCCCAGGAACAGCAGGAGAGCACATACGAAGCAGATATAAAGTATGGATACGGAAGAAACTGGGCTTACAAACTCCCCCGTATCCCGAACAAATCAGCCTACGAACAGAGTTTTAGGTCAAATTTTGCGTTGAGCCGCGAAAAAGCCAATGGTGCGTGAACACACAAACAAACAAGCTCACTAGCTGCCACATTGTGGGGTAGCGGCTGTCTTGCGGTGTTTAAATCTTTTCAAACTTTCAAAGTTCTGCGTTGTTTACATCGTTCATCATTGTGTTCTCCTGTTCAAACGCTTTTTTGGTGCTTTTTTCAGGAAGCTAGCCCTCATTATGGTTCCCAAAACGGTTAAAAGTGCTCGTTCTAGTGGTCTTAAGAAGAAGTTAAGAATTTCAGTCGTTCTGAAGAAGGAAAGAATAGCTAAATGTGAGGGTGGTGTTTGTGTTACAGATCTGTATGATCCTGAAGGGCAAAGACGTGCTAAAGTTGGCTAATGCGGTCAAAGAGGCGACGACGTTAAACCAAGCAAAGTTATTGTTAGTTTTGATTCATGAAAGACGGCTTGCTGGAGATAGCATTAGCGTTAGTGAGGCTCTCATATGCGAGAAGGCGTTACTTTTGGTGATTTAGTGAAGGAAAGGCCGAGTGCTGGCAAGAAGAGAAGGAACATCAATAATTAAGGTTAGCTTTTACTCCTTTCTACTTTTTTTTGCCACAAATAAATCCATAAAAGTTTCAAAAGAGTGCAGGATGTTTTGTGGAGCTGGAGAACGGATCAATGGGATTTACATTGATTTCAAAAGGAAACATCAATACGCGAATGGAGTCCAAGAACAAATTAAATACCTAAGCTGAGGTTCGACTGCAGTTTATTTCTTCTTGATTGGAACTGACATTCTCGGGTACCTGAATATCCCTCTGCCATTCTACCTCCTTCATTTACGTCCAGCTAAAAATGTCATCATCTTAATCGCCCTTCAATTGCGGAGTGCCTCAGGGTTCCAACCCTGACCCATTTTTGTTTGATTTCTATGCAACTCATTTGTTCAGACTTTTACATGGAATAGTCACCTCACAGTTACGCCGATGATCCTCATATCTATTTCACCAAATAACTGGAACCGGGTGAACTTTCTGCTGGACTGTATAGCAGCTACAGAGATTCAACGATGCAGCAATTTGTCCATCTTAAACTGGAAAATACCTTTCCTGTTGGCCTTCTCGAAACAATAAACCCACAACCGGAACTTCTGGTATCGCCTTCAACCAGTGTCTCAAAGGTGACCTTCATGCTAACAGGCTTGTCCGACCTCGATTCCTTCAAAGAAGAATTGTCACAGAAGTGACTCCGGCAAATGTACAGTCGCTGCTCGACGTGAAAATCGCAAGGTGTTTGCCGTTTGTATGCCACATCTCTTGTCAAATCACGTCCCGCCACCTGCATTCACTGCCAAATCTCTGCACTCCTTCAAATAACGGCGAGAACAAAAGTCATCAGTATGGAAAATCCCTTCGGACAGCCGTTGCCAATATAAGGCAGTTCATTTATATCAGCAAACTTCCGTTGTTTATAAAACAGTTCATTTCACTCTTGTTGACTTTACATGTCTGCCTCTGAGACTGTGGGACTCGGAAAGAGCTGCAAGGTGAAATCTTCACTTTCTTCCTACGGCGTGTTTAACAATTCCACAAGCACGGCGCCTTAATCGGTACACGTGTTCCGGCCACGGGTATCTGCTCCGAATTTCACGCCAAACAGTACAGTCGTCTTGGCGACGTTGAAGCTAAAACTTCGACATTTTCCTCAAAGCTCAGACATCTGGGTATCTGGAATCAGTGTGGTCAAGGTTTAATTGAGACCGCAGGAGGGCACGGAGTTGCAATCGAGGAGAAATCTCGCTGGGCTCCTTTTTATGGTAAGGTTTCGGTCGATTCCGTTTTCCCACGCTGCTGGCAGTTGGCCAAGCCCGGGGTCGGAGGAGGCCAATGTCGGAACACTCACTCACTTGCTCGGGCATGGACATTTATTGAGAAGCCTGTGTAGAAGGGGACGGGCATTCAGGGAATACCCAGATGGCAGAGGGGAAGTTGTGGGGCCGACCATGAGCCTCTGGGGACAGGCTCTCTGACTGGAACTCCTCGGTACATTAAGCCCCCATAAAACAAGCAGCAGAGCGGCGGGTTTGAAAAACGGGCACCGCTGACGAGGAGACCGGGCAACGAGGCCGACGCGCCCCTCCTTTGTTTGACTACTTTCAAGAGTACACGTAGTCAAACAAATCTGGAGGTCTCCCGGTGCAGCGCTCGCCAAAAACACCCTGAGTTAATTTCTGTCTTGATTACAAAGGACAACAAACAAGGACGGTGTGGGACCGGGGGTTGAGGAGTCTGAGACCCCGAAAGGTCAGACGACCCCCTGATACCCCCCTCCCTCCGCCCCCCAGCCAGCCGGATAACTGCACTTCAGTTTCCTGAAGACACACCCCCCAAAGTTCGTCCTGAAAGTGTTGCAATCCCACGTCTCGTTCAGCGTCGGCGAGTGTCCTTCCTCCAAGCAGAGGACGGAGTGTTATGGTGAGTTCATCAACAATAATCTAAACATGCTGCAAGCATCTCTAGTGTCGTGAGTCAAAGTCCCCCGGAGCTTCACTCCCTGCAAGGGACCAACCACAGACCGAGACCCTGTGTCAAAGGTCGCATGATTTGGCAACCAGCTGATGTTGCTCGTAAATTCAAACCGCAGATGCGGAACAGGAAGCAAAGCTCAGTGAGAGGCAGGCAAAAGTTAGCTCCAAAGAGGAGGTTAGCCGCTACATAGCTTCTAATTAGTGTGTAGCACGGAGGTACACCGGCTCTTCTCCAGGATGTACACGCCTTGCACCTGATGATAGCTAACTACCGGTCACTACAATTAACCATCCATGTGTCTTGATGGTTACCCAGTCATTCCGTGGGGGAGTCCAACGCCGGCAGAAAACAACACGGGACCAGCTGAAATCAGGTGAGTGCATTCCAAGTGAACTGTCCAATCACAGTCAACACGTTGGACACTGGGTAGCGGTGTTGAGTCTACGAGTTGTGCCGAAAGGTCAACTTCCTGTTCTTGCAGAGATTCCAGATGGCGGTTCCCCCACGACTCCTGTCGAGCAAAACATCGAATATGAGCATATCTTGTCAAATACCACAGAAAAAAATAAAGTTTTGGTATTTTGATCATTTGCCATAAGTCATACATTAGCAAATAATTTTAGCATGGTAACACAAAACCCTTGCCAATGCAAACAAATATCAGCTGGGATTTTGGCTGTTCGGACTTTGTGTGTTTCCTGTCAATAGCCACGGCTAAAAACACTAAAGCATCCGGCTCTTTGATCCTTCTGATGCGGCTCCCTGTGGTTTTTGAAAATAATTAAAAAGTTTTTCATGAAAAGAGCATTTTCATTTTTTAAAATGTCATTTTATATTTTAAGATTATCACGCAAACATGGCACACGCCTCACAGAGGACAGCTTCCAATCCTGTGTGAGAAGGAAGGTGACAGCATACAGCCCGGATATGCTGACGCTGTGCGCTGAGGTTCAGAAGCAGAAATCACCTGAACCATGTATGATCAATATTTTCATCGCCTATAAATTTACATATATTCATATTTTTTCGTTGTTGGGTGAAATAGACCTTTTATTAGAAGTAAATGGATGACAGCACACAGAGCGAGGGCGGCATTTTTGGTTTGCAGGCGGTGGATAATTTGAGTTCGGTTTTTTTTCAGAAATACAAGGAGGACTCAAATAGACATTGACTATTTTGCTTAAAAGTAAGCTTCATCACAACGTCTTTTTTTCGGAGTTCAAACGTTTTGTTGCGTGCAGAAATGTAATTTCGTTTTCTCAGCAATTGTTCACTGATTTAAAAAATGCAATACATGTTTTGTTTCTATGTAGCGGTCTTCCAGTTCCACAGGCTACATGGCTACGTCACCTGGAACAGCGGAGGTTATTTTCACGCCAACCAACATGAAGCTACCGACTAACCGTTTGACGTTTACACGATGGAAGCCTGCGAGTCCATCGAAGAGAAACATTAATCACGTAACTATCATATTATTACTGCCCCCAAAACAATATTTTTTTTCCCCTGCAAAAGGCAGCGGCAGAGGATGTCCGATCAAAGGTAGCGTTTGAGCCGGATCTCCTCGGGTCCTGGCTGATGTCTTCAAGGTGCTGCACGTGATTTTTTCCACCAGCTAACGCTATGATGTAATCACAGCTCTTCCTCTGAAAGGGTCTGGTAGCTCAATTGCAAGGCCATGTTTAATACATATAAATATATGTGTGTGTGTGTGTGTGTGTGTGTGTGTGTGTGTGTGTGTGTGTGTGTGTGTGTGTGTGTGTGCGTCTGTCTGTTTATACATATATATGTTTATACATATATATATACATACAAATGTATATGTATGTGTATATACATATATACATGAATATATGCATATATATGTAGAAATATAAATATATAGACATACATGTCACACATATAGACACAAACATATATGTATTAGACATGGCCTTGCAATCGAGCGAACAGTATATATACGTATATATATACATATACACACATGTATATATACACATATGTATACATATATATACACGTGTGTATATATATCTATATACATACATACATATAAACATGTAAATACATTTATATGTACACACACATACATATATATATTCACACACATACATATATTTACACATATACATATATATATAAAGCACAGCCTATATTATGGAAATAGCAGATGAGAGGAAATGCGCAGATCCTCCATTGACATGCATGAAATCAGCAATTTTCTTCTTTGGTGTGTATTTTTAGTTTGCATTCCTTTTTATGAACCAACAAAAAGTTGCTGGTTCAATTCCAACGTTCAATGTTCTTTTCAGGTTCGCCAACCCTCCGCAGTCAATACGAATGAGAGAGTGAATGGTCAGTGTATTTTGTTTTCCCCGGCGACCGGAGATCGTACCTTCTGCGGTTTGTCTCCACATCGCTCGTGCTCCCGGGTAGGAGTTTGAGTTTATGTCTGCTCGTGTAGTTAAAAGGCCATTGTTTATTGTTCGGCGGCTCAGCAATCGTCCGCTGGCAAACGCTTCACTGCAGGAGGCAGAGTTTATGTCTTGTGACACCAAAATAAGAGGGTTTGTGCAAAGGCTCATCAAATCGCCAGCTTCGGAAACCCATCCAGACTGCCGTCACCTTTCCTACTTTCCCACAGCAGGTCAGTGCATTTCACTGGGCTAATATTAGCTCTTGAGACGTAGCATCGAGAGGAGGAATTGGGAATCCGCCCTGGGATTATCCTGAGGCATCGCAGAGGCAAGAGAGGAACACAAATGGAAACCAGAGCACAAACTCAGCCCCGGTTAATAAGCGAACGTCGGCGTGGTCGGCCAAACCGCGGGGGTGTGGAGCAACCGCTTGACGAGTCAACACGTTCATCAAATCAAATTAGAGAGAGGCGGGCTGATGGGAATGCAGATTAGCGTCACGTTTGTGGACAAAATGAGCAATGTCGGGGGGCGGAAAACGAGGGATTCGAGCAGATTTATAGGTTTTTCCTCCATCAGGGTTGTTGTCGCGTCCCAAAAACATGAACACAATGAAAAACAATGACCACCCACCGACGTTTGCACACACTGCTACATTTGGCGCCGGCGTTCTTTTTGGCCGTCATTCTTCATCGACGACTTCCTCGTCTTCGTTGCAGAGGCGGTTCATTTGAACCTCTGTGCTTTGGCGCGTCGCTGCAACGGTTAAAATCCTCATGCAGTCACACTCGCTGGACTGCAATCCTCAATTTAGGGGGGAATCGGCGCAGATAGAATATGGGTCACGGTTCCCGAGCCAGCACTTCCCGACTGGCATCTGAGGAAATCATTCCTGTGTCAAGAATTCCAAATCGTGACTCGGCCCCCGGATTGCGAGCGCCCTGGAAGACATTTTTCGCAGCTTAGTCACATTTTGGGGAGGGGAAGAGGGGGGCCCTTTCCAAAACCTTCCTCCGCGAGGAGAATGCGGCAGAGCCAGGATCAAATTGCTGAAATAATACTTGCGTTTTTTACACTCCCGAGCCCAAAGCTCCCCCAGTAACCTCGTTGTTGTAATCACTTGATTAATGTTGGTCTAATCTTAGCTTATTTGAACGCTGCCTGTCATAAATTTAGACGGGTAATAAAGGCTATCAGATACACGGGTTAAGATGATTAAATGCCGGCGGAGGCGGGGTCAACGCCAAGATTCTGATTTGCTACGCCGAAAAAGGGACGCCGTCCAACAGACGCTGTCATCGTGCCTCGCGGCGGAAAGTGACCGGAGATGCGCGCCGCGTCAGTTCGGTATCCCTGATTGCGCTTTCGCGTTCTCCCGAGGAGATGGAAAAACAGATGAAGCAGATTAGGGGATACATCATATCACCCGCAACTCTGGGAATATGAGTTTGTTCCACCAGCCCCCTCCCCTGCCCTTTCCTCCCGCCAACGGTGCGTCGAAAAATCACCACAGTCTAACCTCGTTTCAGCCGGTCGTTTCGCGCATGCCTATTCACGTCGGTAACAGTAGCAGCGGGCGGACGACTGCTTTCCATGACGGCCGCCTCCCAGGGCGCATGGACTGGGCGGCCAGCATGTCGGTTTGGGTTTAAGGCGACCGCCCTCAGAAAGGAACCCACGGGAGCTGCGGTGCCTAAACATCCCCCCGCAGAGACCGACGAATCAAAATCTGCCCGACTCCATGCGATTAAATCTCGTCATTAAGGGTCGTAATTTAGCCAGACTTATTCATTCCTCCCCAAAAAAGCATCACTTATTCATATTTTCGCTCATTATCTCAGCGCACTGACGTCGAACCTGCACTATTAGCCCCCCCCGCCCTCCCCCTCCCGTCCAAGATCTCTTTGAGAATGAATCCGTGGTCGTTCGTCTCGCGCCATGAAAAGTTCCAAAAATAAGTTGGCGGCGAGTGTTTCGGCCTGCCAGGCTGGCCGGGATGCAAATTATAATTTTAATGGAATTTTAAAATGGAAGGTCTTTCCGACCTGCACGTACCCGGATCTGTTGTGCTGGACGACACATGGCTGTAGGTTTGCGTCCGTCATGGCGAAAAAGCGCGACTGCTTTTTCGAGAAGCCTGGAGCTTTTGCTTCAAATCAACCTCGGAAACGATATTCAAGACAAAAACAAATACGGCCCAAATTTGAGGGGATGTAACTGAAGCACTTTGCAGATGGTGCACACTGGTTCCTGTGACATTCCTGGGCTGGAAGCTAAGCTAATCATCAGGCTAATCCAAAGCTAAAAGGCTCATTTATGCTCAACGCTAAATCCACGTGTGGACAGATCTGTCTCCATTGATTCCTGGGGAGCTCACAGTCAGGTAGCCCGACTTAGAGGTGGAGCGGTACCACCGGAAGTCGTGGAAGAAGCAATGTATGCTCACGCGTAGCTAGCGGAAGGAACCGAAGAATTCTCCGTCTCTATCGATTCGATGGCTGCTGCTGTTTCTGAGAACACACGCCCTCATTGCCTCCTCCGCCGGCGCCATGTTTGTAATTGTCCAATCCAGGACTCTGACGCTAACTCTGCGGATGTAAAAATTATGAATGACGTATGACAACGTTCAAAAAAGGACGTGTCTATTTCCAGCGTGACGTTAGCATGACCGAGCCCTTGGGGGGACGCCAACCCGTCAGGCCCGTCCTGAGCTGACCCCCCCAGACGCAACGGTGACGGAGCAGCCGGTGTTTTATTTGGTCTCGGAAAACGCATAATAAGTCATTGATAAGCGACGCAGCTGCGGAAACCTCCCGGCTGATGCAGGGCTGCGGCCGCAAACGAAACACGATGAGTGTGCGATTGTTTATGCATCAGCGGTGTGGGTGAGGGGACATGCATATGTGTGTGTGTGTGTGTGTGTGTGTGTGAGCTTTTTTGGGCGTAATCCTACTATTCATTGTTTATGCTCGGCGTCTGCACAGCCAATAGGGAGCGGACGGTGTCTGGAATCATTTAAACACAGTGGAGAAGACATTCCGACGTTCGCAATCCCTCCTCCAAATAGGACTGTCATTGTTTCCAACCAGGCCGCTCACTTTCTTCGCGGTGATTCAGGTGGGATTTTTAATTTTTTTTTTTTTTTTCTTTCCCTTCATGCTTCACTCTTCCCGTAAGCGGATGCAGATCTTGGGAAAACAAACCCGAGTGCGATCTTGGCATCAAGATTGTCGTGTTTTGTTTTGGATTTTTTTAGACGTCTTTTCGTTTAAGGAGTTTGAAGCAAAGTGATTAATTCCGCTGCTTTATCTTGTCATACGGGTCTTTGTCCACCTAATCCCGATCCATCAAATCCAGAGAAGCCGGGCGGGGTTTCTTTGAAGAGGGAAATGTTGAGCCGATTTCCCAAAATCACATAAAAAGGAAAATGTGGATCCTTTTTTTTGTTTTGTTTTTTTAAACAGTTAATTTGTCATTATTCAAGCAGGAATTTTGCTCCAGGAACTAGCCTCCTCCAGGGGAAGCTTTTAGTTTTGCATTCCCTTGGGGGGTGAGGGACCACAGTTGTGACCGTCGGCGCCACACTCGAAAACAAACCACAGAAGAAGAAGGAGACGATATGGACAACATGGAGGTGGAAGCTGCTGCTGCAGCGTTCGTGGAATAATAACCAGGGGCTATCAGATGGGTTGAGGTGTTTTTTTTCTTCTCCCTGTGTGAAGAACCCCGGCGTTAGCTTAACTCTGGACTTAGTCGGGGGGAAAAATGTTGACGTTCCTCTGCGAGCCCTAGAAGCCCCTATGAGTCGCAGCGGACCAGAAGAGATCGGACCTCTTCGCCGCTCCATTCCCCACTGGTTCTGTCCGTTCCATCCAAAGAAAACAGCTGACCAGTGACCACAAGAAGTATCTGGGAATGGGCGTGGCTTATGAGATCCACCAATTACCAAGCAACGACGTCATATGGTCACTGGTTCCTCTGCTGCCTGAATAAACCGAGAAAAGAGTTCATTCCTGGAAAGCTCATCAGGAAAAGTTCCTGCAGTACGAAAGACAACCCTGGATGTCCACTTTGAAAACAAGAAGTCGTGATATTTCAAAAGAAAGCGCCAGGACGAGAGTGTTGCTACAATGTAATAAAATGGAAATCAGTCAAAATCTAAAGCAGGGGCTGCTAAAGATGCAACCGGGTCTAACCATTCCCTTTTCCATGCAATCATCAAGCAATAACCTCCATAACTACGAGATACAATTGACTTTTTTGACATTATCGTGGGATATGATTGGGCAATCATGAAGCGGTCATTTCCCGGATGCCGCGCCGTCCTGCCCCTGATGGTAAATTCTTCTAATGACCTAAATATTAGCAGGGGGAAACCGAGGGTCACGTGTTTTCAGGCGTGTTTTCAGACGCCGTTTTTGGCCCCAGACCCAAACATCCGGAGAACCCCTGCTGGAAAAGAATTCGGCAAAAAAACAAAGCTGACGTTACAAAACCACCCCGAAGTCTCACCGCACGGGGCGGCGGCTCACGATGTGCCCAGATGACACGGCGGCACGGAAAGAATGCCAGCGCCAATCTAATCGCATTCCTTTTCCCTTCTTTTATGTGGTCAGCGCATAATCCCCCCCCCCCCCCACCCCCCCCTCCACGCCCCCCCGCCCC
>CAAKHD010005189.1:8829-57172 GCA_901007705.1 Fistularia tabacaria | reverse complement strand
AAAAGCCCCCCGCCACCCATCTCCCTCCCTTTTCCCTTTTTTTTTTGGGGTCGCCCCAAACCCCCCCCCCCCCCCCCCCCCCCCAGCTTGCACAGGCTGGAGAAACAGCTAGCAGCTGCTGATCAAACACCCGGATGGTTGACGTCGGGGCAACAAGGGGCGCCTGGGCGGATGTTTGAGACCACCGAGATTCGCACCTTCGACCCAAACACATCAAACAGCCTGAAAATGTCACTCCATTTAGCTGCTTTAGCCTCAAGTAAAAACCAGCAAGGCGCAGCAATCAGCAATAGCAGCGCTACGCAAGCGGTGCGACATCCCATTTTACGTCCTCCTGTCAACGTGGACCACAGAACCATATGTTTTTTAAGATGTACCATGTGAGGGGAATTTCTGTGCTGTTTTTTAATTCTGGGTGTGAAGCCATGGCTCGCGACATCATACCTTTAGAGATCCAGAAAGAGCATACAACACGGCGCCAAGAGGGGAATTTTGGCAGGGAAGTATGTGAGACCTGTGGCACAAGAGGAGTTCCAGGTTGAGGTGGGAGTCCACCAAGAGTTATCTCGGAGCCCCTTCTTGTTCGACGACGGTATGACAGACATCTGTTTATATTTGCAGATGACATTTTGATCTGTGGAGGGAGCAGGAAGCGGGTGGAGGAACATCTCGGGAGGTGGAGGTACGCAAAGGGGAAATAAGACAAAATACATTTGTGTGGCAGAGAGGGAACCCGGGTGGAACAATGAGGCCACAGGGAGCAGAGACGAGGAAGTCGGAGGGTTTTAAGGACTTCGGGTCAAGAGTCCAGAGCAATGAAGAGTGTGGAGAACGGGTAGAGAACATTTAAAAACCCCGAGGAGAAAGCAGGAGGCAGCAGAGATGAAGAAGTGGAAGTCCCTCTTGGGAGCAAGGAGGACGTAGAGGATCAGGAACGAGTCCATCGCAGGGACAGCACACGTTTGGATGCTCTGGAGATAAACAGTCAGTCTGAGACGGTTTGGACATGGACAGAGTGAAGATCTGGGTTGAAGGATGCTGTAGTAGGAACTCCAAGGCCCGAGGGCTCGATGAAGAACAAGAGGGGGGGTTACGGATGGAGGGAAACAGGAAGTTACTGGAAGAGGAGAGGATTGGATGGAAAGTCATCGGCTGTTGCCGAGGAGAAGAAGAAGATGTAGAGCGATGTAGAGCGACGTATTGCTGCGACGCCTCCAAAACTAATTTGACCGCACACATGAGAACACCGCTGAGCCCCGAACCACGAGCAGGATGGACCCTGATGAATCCCACCGGCCCGGTCTCCCGAAAATCCCCCGCCGCCGGCGCCACGTGATGCCAGGCTCCCAGCACCGCTTCCGGCTGGCCGAACGGCCAGCGGGGGGATGGAGATAATGAATGAACACGGACTCAGTGATTGCTCACAAACTGCACTCGCCATGTTTGACAAATTACAGGACTCCCCTTTTATTTTTATTTCTCATTTCAGTTTTTCTGATTTTTTTTTTGTTTTTTGTTTTTTGTTTCTTGGAAACGGGAACGCGCCGAGTCGTGGGACGCGTAATGAGAAGACGAGATTCCAGAGAAGTTCAAGTGCCTCTGATTTTTACAAGTACAGCAGTACGTACCACTTAGGCTACAGCCCGGTATCTATTTCCAGGGCTGCAGAGGCGGCGACAGCAACTCTCTCTCTCTCCGTTTCTCTACGACTCTCCCTCTCCTTCTCGGTGACACTATGACTTTATTACACACTTATGCAACCAAGCTGCATTATAACCCAAAGCTTCTAGAAGCCAATCTCTTTTGGAGCCCGCTCGCGGCCCCCGTGTCGGAGAACGCTGGCAGAAAAAAAAAAAAAAGACCTGGCTGACTCATTCCAGCCCGTGGTCGGCGGGCGGCGGGCCACGCCACAGCCTGCGGCGAGGACCGCTGCGCAGGCAGCACTGGAATAGAAGTTTATTACTGGCCACCAAGTCAAGCCCTGCTCACCAAATTGATACCTTGGAACAAATATAACATAGAAAATCACATACGTGCATAAACTGTGAAGCGAGCGCACACCCATGAGCTGCATGCATTAGGGGGCTGCGGGTAGCACACAACAGTGCAGAGCCCGAGGGCTATACTTTCGAAATTTCCTGTTTAGGTGTAGAGACATACGACCGTTCCCCCTCTCACTCACACGTCTGGAGAAGTTGGGGTCATCAATGACCCGGTTGTTGGTCTCTATATGACTTATGAATGAAAGGGTGAAAGAGAGGGTGAATGGTTTTTTGTATGAATAAAACGGTGAATGACTGTACGTCTATTTACGCCGTTTGAATGGTTGTTTGCCTCCATATGCCATGTGAATGAACGGCTGAACGACTGTATGTCTCTATATCACTTGTAAAATGAGAGAGTGAATGACCACCTGTCTCTGTACGATGTGTGAATGACAGGCGGAATGGTTGTTTCTTTATATGGCATGTGAATGAAAGGGTGAAATATCGTCTGCGTCCACGTGACAAGTGACTGAGAGAGTGAATGACGATGTTTCTGTATGATATGTGAATGAGAACGACTGTGTGTCTGTACATGACATTTGAGTGAATGGGTGAATGACTGTCTCTATAGGAGATGTGAATGAGAAGCTGAACGGTTGTTTCTTTATATGACATGTGAATGAGAGGGTGAATGTCTCATGTGATGTGTGAAGGAGTGGATGAATTACTGTATATTTCTCTATGATGTGTGAATGAGAGAATGAAATATTGTTGTGTGTCTACGTGACATGTGACTGTTGTGTGACTGTTTCTGTTTACGCGGCCCTGCGATCAAACCAGGGTGAACTCCACCACTCATCCAATGACAGCCAGGATCGGCTCCAGCATCCTTGCGATGGTATGGATAATGTATGAATGTATGAATGAATGAATGAATGTTTAGGTCTGATTGTTGAAATAAATGTACTTTGGGGGGTCAGAAAGGGGAGGACGTGCTCTGTAGGTGTGGTTACCCCGGTCAGGAAACAGAGCTTTGCCCGCTCAGAGGCCCGGTCTGTCCTCCCGATTCCTCTGCATCTGTTAATTCATCTATTACAACATCGCCCCGGTTCTGATTTGATGCTTAAACCAGATGTTTTACGTCGGACCGTGGAAGGAGTGCACAAACTGGATGGTAATCGGTGAAACGCGGAGTCATCATGTATCTGCACCACGGCGAGAAAACCCAGAAGGGGGACTATCGATAAACACCGCCCGCCTCTGATTTGGAAGCACGTTCCTCCACATTTGAGGACAAATCAGAAGTGGGTCAGCTGGACCGGGGTCGTCTCGGGGCGGCTTTGTTGCAACCGAGCTGTTTCAGATTGTGTCCCATCCGCTTGCACCCTCTGCCCCGACCACCTGTTTCCTGTTGGGAATCAGGTGACTTGGTATTTTTCATGTCGCGCTCTCTTCTATCCGGCGCACGCCTGTGTGTTAAAATGACCTCAGACGAGGGAAAATGTGCATCGCAAGAGTGATTCCAGTTGGAACTTCAATTGGAAACTCGCCCCCCCCCACCCCACCTCCACCACCCCCTCTCCACCCCACGCTCCCCCAGGGTTTCTGATATAAACATAGCGGCCACACACATACGGCCAATTCTTAAAAGATTTTTCTCTTCACTCAACTTTTGTTTGCGCAGCGAAACAACGCCGAGCATTCATGCGCCACTGAGCCGCGCCCATCCCATGACGCAAGCCGCCCAATCGCAGCGCGGTATCTGACGAGGGCGGATCAGCTACGTGTACGCCCTCACACCCCGCTGAAGCTGTTAGCTTCTTTGCAATCTTTCGCTTCCGTGTTCGCCGAAGTACAAGCTATTAGGTAGCAACGGTGGGAAGCCAGACAGCTAAGCTAAAGAGGGCAGGCGACTCTCGTCAGCAACATCAACAACTTTGAATTTTATGTCGTGAAAGCATCGTTCTGCAGTCGTGTTGATGGTTTTCCAGCTGATTGTCCATGGAAACCCTGACCCCAACAGCTTGGTAGCAGCGGTAACTAAGGAGGGGCAGGGCCTGGATCAGGCAAAACTGCAAGTATGTTTGCTCTTTTAATCGGATGCGTTCACGGGTCGGATGTCAGTCGCAGGAAGTCACTATTATTAGCTTACTAGTTATGAAGAGTCGTGTTAGCTTAGTTTTAATTGTCCTCCAAACATGGCCGACAAACTGACAGCTACCGCTGTCATTAGCTCAACTAGCTGCACTTTCCTAACGTACTGTTGTACAGTTTGGCCTCGTCGGCACTCTCCCTCCTTTGCCGCCTGTTTGATATTTCCAATACTTCCTGTCAACTCCTGACTGTACTTCCTGTGTCCCGCCTCTCCTTATTTATTGAAGAAAACACAATCCAAACGGAGGAATGACAGGATTCTGGATCTCGGTGCTTCTGGCTACTGAACTTGGCTCGCGTCAATCACCGGTTCCTCAGTTCCCGCCGGGGGCTCCCTCCCGAATTGCCGGTCCTCGCTGATCCCACTCGAAGACGACGACGCACGTTCACGTCAGCGCTTCACAGCTGCGGGGCCGTGATAAAAACCGCCTACCGAAAACCGGGTAGTTTTTTTACCCAGACAAGCTCCAGATAATGTGACACACACATGTGCACGCACTCAACAAGAATCCAGGATAACAGTTTCAGACAGTTGGCTGAAGCCCAGTCACGCTCAATAGCGCAGCGTTAAACACTTTCACTGCGCCGTTCGGCGCTTGCACACTAAATTCTGGGTCATTTGAAGTCCGAATCAACAGAGAACTTGAAATCTGGTTCGGACGGGGGTGGTCGGGGGTCTCCATTTGGTGACGAATGACATTCCCGCACGGTAATGGGCTGTGCGGACGGCGAGGGGGGCAAACAAAATCCTGAAGGTTTGTTGTCGGAACGGTGATTTTTTTTGGCCGGCATTCATCTAGAGGTCCAGAGACCCCTAGTGGTAAAACATACGAGTGCGCTAGTAGAAGCCAATGGAAAGGCTGAACATGATGACAGGCTCTCTGCAGTTCGAATTCGATCTGGCAGCCACCCTGACGGATTTTTCCCCGACGGTCCTGGTGGACCGTCTCCAAAATTAACTTCCCGGATGTACGACACTGCCTCCTGCATCCACGTCCATTCTCACAGAACCCCATACAGAGAGTGTGATCAGCTAATACTTAAAAAAAAGGCAGGGAGGCATACTGCTTTGAGGCCTGCCGTCAAATTAAAGGGTGGGGCGTTTGTGAAGCCACTTCAAGGGGCGCAAAGTCAAAATAGGGTTTCAGAAGGGAGGAGCGTCAGGAGGAACCTCAGGTGCTCACTAGCAAACAAGGAGTCCAGCAGAGGGGTTAGCTATAGCTCCGGGGGGGCCCGACGGCTCCCGGGGAAGCTTCCAGAGTACTCACCTAGAACGAGAGACTCACTACACGACTGTCACCGTGATTACCGACGTTGAAGAGACTTGGCAGTTCACACTAACTTTCTGGTTTCAGAAAATATCTCAATGAGCGGGGATCAGACATGTAGCAACAAATGAGGGATCAGACAACATGATTGGTCGACAGCTCGCTAGCTCCGCTAGCTACTCTGTCCTCCATTAGTGTAGTCCAGTTTCACCTTAGTTGGCCCTCTCCCTTCTCCGCTGCTCTCCATCCTTGTTTAGAAATTCCCACTACTTCCTGTCATCTTCAGACCCTACTTCCTGTGTTCCGCCTCCTCTTTTTCATTGGCTGTTGCCGACACGTGTTAGCAGTGATCAATGTGACTATGCCGATTAGCCACGGCCGCTGCCCCCAACAAGGGCCTGCTGGTGCTGACTCTTCCTGACCGTGAATGCTGGTTAAAATTGGGTGAAACATACCGTAGATATTCCTTTGCTCCGGAGAACTAGCAACTGCTCCTGCAACAGTTCGCACTAGCAAACAGGTCTCCAGGGATGGCCATTGTCCCCCCCCCCGGGCCTCGTTGAGAAAGAGATTGATGAAACATGTGCCTGGAGCACCGGGTGTTGAAGAGATCCTGGAAAGCGCTTGTCCAGAGCGATGGTGAGGTTGTGGAAAATAGGTGAAGAAACGTGTTCAAGCAGGTCGCCACGACTGGAGAAATGTGATGAAAGAGTACAACCAGAAGATGGTGGTGAGAACAGGTTTAGAGAAAAGACGGGAAGCAGAGTTGGAGGCAGCAGAGGTGAAGATGGAAAGGATCAGGAACGAGTCCAGCAGAGGCTCAACACATTTCAGATGTTGTGTCCATAGTGGTGAAGAGCTAGGAAGAAGGATGGTGAAGGTAGAACTGCCAGGCAGGAGGGCAAGAGGAGGTTTATGGATGGAGTGACGGGGATGCAGAGAAGAGGGTCAGACGGAGGACGTTGATTGGCCGTGGAGACTCCCTGCAGGGAGCAGCCCAAAGAAGAAGACTAAAACTTCAGTTTCGGCTCGAGATCACGAGAAATACACCTTTTGCCTTTTTAACCGGGCGACCGCATGCGTCCAGGCCGCTGCCTTGCTCGGAGGCTACCGTTATGGCAACGAGTACCGCGGAGCAGCTGCCGTCTGCGAACTGCAAACAAGTGGGAGGCGGTGGGGCGCGAAAGGGCTCACTTGCGTGAGATCGAATCACAGCCAACCTCTTTCCTCCTTGTCCATGCTACATTTACCACCTGCTATTACTCCTCCCGGAGACCTAAAGCGCAGCGCCTTCGCCTTTAAGGACTCGTTGCTATTTTCTCCTCCGGATTGAGAGGACGGCGGTGTTTTGGAGAATATTCCTGCACTGCCGGGCCGCCTCCCGCCAAAGACATCTGCCCGGCACATTGCACTTCAGCGAGGACGTTCCCAACCGCCGCCGGCACCTGGCGTTCAGTCGACAACGCCGTCCGCAGAAGCGACTCACCAGCCGCCTTCTCTGAAAAAGAATAGAAGCTCTATCTGAAAGCCAGGGTTGATGGAACGGAAATGGCTCACAGTCTGTCAGGTGTGCGAAATAGCCAGAGGCACTGCCGCCGCTCTCCTGACATTGTCTAGAATCCAAAACATGGCGTCAAACTAGAGTGGAAAGTTGGCTAATAGCTAATGGCTAATAGAAATCGCTGATAGAAGGCAAGGTAGGCTTTATTTTTAGCCCCGCTGCTGTGAGTCCGCACCGTTCGTCCCGCATTGCCGCAGCGCCAGAGGTTACAAATGCCCGAGGAGGAGGAGGACGTTTCATTGGCAAGTCGCGGGGGGGGGGGGGATTTTTTTCCTCACAGTAAAACGGCCGCTCGGCTCGCGACCGTGAAAGCAAAGCTCCCGTTTCCTGCTGACTACTGTGAAAGGCGATCATAAAATTGACTCCGTCTGTAATTTTACGGTGTGCTTTCCCAGTCACCGGCCACTGGATGGCACCGGGTCCCGAGGACGACCGGCTGGAAGGCCCCGCAAAGTTAATTGGCGACCGCTCATTTCTCAATCAAGCAAGCCTTGATTGACGCACATAACAATAACAACCAGGGGTAATTGACTGGGAGCGCCGCTCGGCAGCAGCATGTGAAAGCAGTTTCACAGTCGGCGCTCCTCCTCAGGTCTGGACCGAGTTTTCCCCGTCTGGGAAAGTAATCGTGATGGATCGGCGGCGGTGGGTGGGGGGATGGGGGGGTGGCGGCTAGAAGCTGCACATTCTTAGCAAGAGCGGTCGGGAGGCAGATGTCGGGCCGGATTATCCATATATGGCCTGCGGGTCCAAAGGAGAGGAGCAGCGTTCATATGGCCGTTGCGTCGAATATCTTGAATGAGGGTTGTTTGTCCGCCTTAATTGCCACTTTGAGATGGTTTGAAGGATCTGGCGCCGGCCCATCTCTCGCTCGACCCTGAATGCCCGACATTCCCCCAGCGCTACGTCACAGCCGCTTAGCCAAACCAGAGGAGAAGATGTGACTCCACGCTGGCAACCAGATCCAAGGATTCTAAGTGCCAGTGTCTCTGCTTTACAGAACAAATTTAACATCGTTCAGAACAGGTTTCTACGACTGGATCTTGCTTTTAATGCAAATAAGAGCAAGTTGATGTTATTTTCCGAAACAAAGAACAATCAGTCCTTCACTTGTCACTCTTCAAGGAGCGGAAATCGTTAAATATTTAAAATATCTTGGTATTTCAATCAACAAAACTCTTCGCTTTAAAGGACTTGTTGAACAATCAGTTAGGAAGCAGAGAGTGAAATTTGTCTTTTACCTCAGAAACAGGCTGTGATTTTCTTTTAATGCAAAAAAGAAACCAGTCGCAGCAACATTTTTACCGATTTTAAATGATGGTGACCTCATTTACATGAATGCCCAACTCAAGTATTGAAACTGTAGACTCGCTCACTGGTTTACGCTCATTTATTAAGGCATTCTGCGTCTGGTCCCGTCGTATTTCTGTGAGCATATTCAACTAAGAGCAGCTGGACGGTTTTCTTTACGCTCTCCAGAATCACGGTTACTATCTGTGTTGAGCGTTGGCACGGAACCGGTCAAGGTGGCATTTCAGTATTCTGCCCCCACGATATGGAACAATTTACAAAAAGACTGGAAATGAAAGGAACTGCTTCCAATAGGACAGTTTAAACCATTGCTCTAAGGTTTTCGAAATGAAATCCATATTTTTTTTTAATTGTTGTTTAAATGTACATAATTCTAAATTGTCTTGACTTGTGCAGCTGTCTTGGCCAGGACTCCCTTGAAAAGAGATTGGAAATCTGAATGGGATTTTCCTGGTTCAATAAAGGTTAAAAAAAAGAAAAAAAAAGGAAACTCAGGTTCCCCGATAGTGATGAAGACGGCGGACAGGGGGACGTTAAGAGTGGATATTAGATATTTCATGCAAGCTACATCCCTAGTTAGCTTGTATTTGCAACTCATCTTGCTGTTTGGTTAGCATGGTCACCGACACCGCAAATCGCACACGATGATGCCATCGGGTGTCCATCCGGCATCATTGGACTGTGGTTTCCTCTGAGAAACCTCTACCCTGAACGTGGGACTGATTAGCATTTTCGCTAGTACATTGCTGCTTCCTGATCAACGATGTTCTTGTCTACTTTTGAAATACAGGATTACTTGATCGGCTCTCCTTTACGTTTTGAACAAGCCAGGCTGCAAGGGCTCAAATTCATCCACAAGATGATAAAAGTTGATAGCGGCATGGCACGGATCACGCTAAGTTTGGAAATGATGTCCAGTTTCAATTCCGTTCGTAAAAACTTGTGGATGAGGCGAAGATGGGAAACACATGGAAGCCAACAAAATGGAAGTATTAATTCTAAAAATGCTAAAGTGAGTGTTCACAGTGGTCACAGGGCACTGGGTGATGACAAAAGCAGAAACAAGTTGCTCGTTACATTTTACGACGGACACTCAAACTTAATAACTTCAAGGGTTTGTCATCCAAACAACGTTCACCGGGAGCGCAAAGTTTGAGAACATCGACGGTGGCGATCGACGTGCTGCTGCCAGGATTAGTTGCGACCCAAAACTGGTAAATAATAGGCCCCGAGTGCGAGCATAAACCATACCAACACGATTATTTTGGCTGACTTCGGTTTATAGGAGTCACTCACCAAAGAATATCGAGTTTTTGAGTCACTGAGTAAGTAGAAGGTTTTCTGAGAAGGATCGCGACTCTGAGCTACTGAGAGCCTCGTTCGTTGAGTTTCCAAGTGAGTCGTTTGTTTTGGGACCCGGAAGGCTGATTCTGAGATACTGGGAGAGTCGTTAATTTGGCTACTGAGGAGGGATACCATGATCTACCGAGTGCCCCGTTCGTTGCATTAGAGCAAGTTGTTTCGTGAGTGGGAAGGCTGATTCTGAGCTACTGAGTGATTCGTTCGTGGAGCTACTGAATGATTCGTTCATTGAGCTACTGAGCGATTTGTTCATTGAGCAAGTCGTTCCCTTTATGTAGGAATGCCACTGTGATCTATTGAGGCTTGTTGAGTTATTGAGTGAGTCATTCGTTTTGCGAGTGACGGGGGGGCCTACTCTGAGCACCCTGTGATTCTTCATACTCTCTCCATTCATGGGGAAACCAGAGGTGGTGGTCTTCCCACACCGCTAATACGGTCATATATTTACACAAGTGCAGTTCAAATAGCAGTCGCACAATAGAGACATGTTGTCTTGTCTCTTATTTGCAATTAGCTGACGAGCAGTAGCAGGGACAGGTTAATGAACGAGCTAATAGAGATGAGGAACTACGACTCATGAGTCAGGAAGTGACTCCGGGGTATTGAACGATTCATTCACGACTTGCACATCAGTGGTATCAAACTGTGGCTTCGACTAGCTAGCCGCTTCCCTGGAAACCAGAGAACCCGGAGACTTCACTCAGTGCATACAACTGTCAGAGTTGAACCAGGGACCTTCTTGGCTGGAAAGCATTAGCCCCTGCGCCACCACACCGCCTACAAACTGTCGAAATATAAATGTCCTCCACTTCTAACTGAGTGTCGCAACCTTATACTGAAATGATGACATGTTAGCCTTTGCTAACACAACACCACAAATAAAAAAATGAACTCCAGCACGTGTGACAGGGCTGCACGACAGCGCCCCCCCTCAGGGCAAAACACTCATTACCTCGGATGAAATCCACCGCGTAAAGGTCAAACGTCACCAGGTCAAAACGGGCGAGATGCGAAAACACACCTGAATTAATCGAGTTTTGTCCCTCAAACAGGTGAGGAGAAGAACGCCCGCCCGTCAGCGGTTCGTGCAAAGATGTCAAGGTGCCTCCATCTCTTTATGTACATAAAGGGAGGGGGAAACATCCGCCGCCGCCGCCGTTATTCTTCACAGCGAGATGGAAAAGCTTCTCGCACAACATCTGCACAACATATCACGGCAAGCAAGAAAAAAAAAAGAAAAGAAAAAGAAAGGAGGGTAGCGGGCTGAAAGTTTCCGCCTGAACGGTGGATTTTCCTCACACGGGGTCCCGCAGAAGCCGCCGCTCCACGGAACCGTCGGGGGGGAAAGAATGAGGGACACTTGCTAGCTTGCAAGCTGCGCCCAGCGGCATCAACGGGGGAAAACAAATGCATTTTTACATCCCTTCTGTTACTCGAATGGAAATGCGCTTTTCTGACTGACACCCCAGTCCGACCCGAGCGATGCAGCTTCACCGACTCAGTTTCGTGCGTGTGTGCGTGATATCGTGCGACACCACGTGCAGCGTGTTCGCTGGAAACAACGACCCGGGATTTAAGGAGGAGGAGGCGCCCCCTCCCCCACCCCCTTTTTTTCCTTGATGGTCTTCCCTCCCCTCTTTCTTTTTCCACTCACCCCCTCCGTGCTATTCCTAATTCACCGCCTCCTCCTGCGCTCCCCTCTCCCACTTTTCCTCTCCTCTGTCTGACACCCACCCCATCCCTCTTATCTCAACCTGTTCCCGTTTTTTCTCTTCCAAAATGTGTATATATTCATATGGTTGAAAAAAAATCACACCTCCCTTAAAGGTCTCACTTCTTTCTCAGTGTTAAGCCATTTATGTTATATATTACGTTCATTCATTACCTAAACCGCCTTTCCAAACTGCCGCAGGGCCACATATGGAGACGTACAACCATTCCCCCTCTCATTTCCCCGTCATACAGAGACATACAACCATTCACTCTTTCACCGTGCCACCCCTGATAGAAGAAAAAACAAAATAATGCATTACTGCTGCGCAGAAAGACGTTTTATTTTTGTGTTAAAGACGCACGGATCCCGGAGTGGAACCGAGGGTCTGCCAGGCGAGAGGGTGAGGATTCATTCACGTTCGGGCCTCCAGATCGGCTGAAGATCATGAGCGACCGCAGAGCCTCTGACGGCAGTACTTTCTAGTTCGAACATGTGAAACAGAGTTGTTATTATTATCAAACATTCACGTCTGCGCTTCATTCACCCACCACAAGGAGGCAGCAGAGAGCGGACGTTACGAGTTCTCAACCTGGACCTCGTTCACCACAAGAGTCACGTTTTAGAAATAAGCCGCAATGGGCGAAATCCGCGAAGACGTCAGCTTTATTTTTTACAACGATTATAAAGGTTTTAAGGTTGCAAAACCCCCTCATGAGACACCTTATACAATTTTCTTAGGAACGTTTTCTCACATTTCTCTCTTGTTTGAACACTCTCAAAGTTCAAACCTTCGTCGAGAAATAAGTACAGTATGATAGAATGAAACTAAAGACCAAAACATTTGTTTGAGAAATAAAAATATCAACATTTTCCTATAAATAATGATGATGGCTTTTAGAATTAACCAATTTAATGTTCACAAGCAACGTACGAGGTTGGACACATTAGAAATTATTAATCGTGACTCACGTGTATTTCACAGTTCCTCTGAGTGTTCCACAAAGCTAAAGCAGACTCCATCCTCCCCATGCTCTTGTTGTGGACACTTACAACCCTTTTTGCATCCATGTTCAAACTTATTGCTGTTATTGTCCTCAATCTTTATAGAACCAACCGTAGATTAATTTATTCCGTCATGGCGCCCAACAGCAGCGTCACTTCTACCTTCCTTTAGCATGTCCACAAGTCCAACTTTTAGTGCGCTGGTTAGCATCTTTCTCTGGCTTTCAGGTGCAACCGCAGGCGCCTTTGTCAGCACAGAACGTTTCGTGGACATTGTGGGTTTTGTCGGGGAGAAAACTTGCAAACATACAGCACTTCAGTCTCACAGCCAGCGATGGAAGATAGATGCTGAAAGCATTCTGTGCTGTACAAGAGACTTGCGACGGAGGAGATGGATTGGCAATGGTCTACAGTCCCTTAGCCAATCAAGACACAGAGAACAATGCGCTGTAAAAAAAAACATGCAAAATTGCACTAGAAAACTCTGCGAAACTGAGAAGCCGCGAAAGTTGAACCGCGTTATAGCGAGGCACGACTGTATTGACATTCAAAAAGGAACAGAGTGGAGATTTGTTTCCCCATCAAGCCTGCATGCAATCAGTCTGTTTTTTCCTGCTGCCAGTGAACGCCCCACACACGCAGGAACGGAGAGAGCTCCACTCTTAGTCATTATCGGGGACTTTGTTTTCACACAAGTCTGTTTTATGTTGCTTCTTTTAACGCGGACGTCCGAGCAGAGATCCCAAGGTTCCCCCACCCACGACATTGCGCAACCCAGAGGCTTTGCGGCGAGCGTGTCACGCCAGGCAGCCTGAAATTTCGGACGTTTGCGACATGGCATCGGGAAGGGGCTTGAAAACATGGCAACTATATGTATTTCAGCGATTTTTTTCCCCACCGTTCAATGTCTCCCCCGTGTATTTGCAGAGCCTCTGCGATTTCACCTCATCGCTTTCCCTTCTCCACTAGGCGGTGATACATTGAAGCGTTGACATCGCTGAAGTCGGGCTTTTCCGCCCACAGCTCCACCATCCGCTCCTCTCTCTTGACGCTCCCACACTGATCGGGACGTCCTTCGCCGTTCCCGTCCATCCATACCGCCGACAAATACCGTCTCCGCTGCCGATACCGCTCTGGCGATGGTTTGCCCGCCAGGTTTCCTGTTTTGTTGGAGCTCATCTATCGGTTGTTGATTGTGTTACATCAGTGTAAAGACTCGCCGTAATATCAGACACCGCTGATATTGTGGTAAGACCGATCAGATTACCACCTTACACTTAACGACCGCTGTTCCGGTAAGACTCCTCAAACTTCCTTCCGAATTTCAGATTTTAGTCTGCGACCGTGAAAATCTTGAAGTGTAAGCCCGGCGTAAACCATCAGCTGCTTCCGGACTTAAAAGAACTGTCCAGCTCCAGGGTCATTCCAGGAAGTAGCCTCCTCCAAGGGAACCGTTTCAGTCTCAGTTTCAGTCATCCCCCTGCACCGCTTCGCCATGTGAAGAACCCTGTTAGCTGTGAGCTAACCCTGGATCAGCCTTTGACCTGTGGCGTAGCAGGCCAGAAGAGCTCGGACCTCTCGGACCGCCATAGTTTTTCAAATATGCCACTCAGTATCTGGTTATGGGCATGACTTATGAGTTCCACCAATCACCAATCACCCATGAGTTCCTATGGAACCTTTGAAAGTTAAAAAAATGATGCCTTGGAGTCGGAGCTAAGATGATTCTGGAACCACGGCTCTGAAAAGCTCCTGGAAATGTTCTTGTAACAGCAAGAAGTTCACCTTAAATACTATTTATTTCCTCACGAGTAACCCGGCGGGCTGGAAATAAACCCTGGCTGATTGATTTATCTGAAACCTTAAACCTTTTTACAGCTTTATGAAAATGTAAGCTTCGCGTACAAGAAGAATCCACATCGTTACATTTTCCAGACAGAGAAGCCCATTTTCTTAATTTCACAGGAAAAAAAACAAAAAAAAAAAAAACACTGTGCACTTAAGAAGCCGCTGAGCGAAGCCAAACTCATGTGGAATGTTGAAGTGTTTAATGGGGCCGCCTGAGGCCCCGGGGCCCGTCGGCGCAGTGACTCACCGCCCATCGCCGTCACTTTTATTTTCCCCGCGGAGGATTTCCCACAGCCAGGGCGGAGTGTCGGTCCGCTCTCCAGCCTCGAGGTGGAACCTGTGGAACCTGTGGAGACATCGAACGAGATATCGAGAGTGACAGGGTTCGAACCGTCACAGCAGGGAACCCACCTGTAGTGACATCCGACGGCCACCGGAAGCTCCTTTGTGCCCGACGCCATCAGACTGGATAGCAGCAGCCTGGACGGAACACAACTCTGGCCAGCCGGAGATGCATCTGTGCGACCACCACGTCACCACGTCACCACCTCACGCATCCACACATGTCAGGCCCAAATTTTGTCCTTGTTAGTGGCTTTTTATTCGCATCCCATTTATTTTTGTCACTGCTGTTTCACGCTATTCTTGCCCTTGTTGTTGTCGTTTTTGGTGTTTTTTTTATTTTGATTTTTTCCCCCATTCTGTTATCTGTTCCTATCTTGTTGTTCATTTTGCTGTCTAATTTTTTTAATCGATATATTTTGCTATCTTTTATATTTTCTCCTTTATTTATATTTATATTCATATTTATCGACACTGCTATTGTCACTGCTATTACTGCAGTGACAAAAGAATTTCCCCTATGGGGATCAATAAAGTTCTATCCTATCCTAGATGGGGTTGTTGGACGAGAGCGCAGCCTTTGGTTCTTAAAAGGAACCTGGCAGGAATGATGGGCATAAATGTTCATTACTGTTTACTGTCATTACTGTACTCTTTCATTACTGTTTGTAATGTACTGTACAAATTACTGTTTGTCTCAAACAAGAATGTGTTGTTAAAAAAGTTTAAAAAAAAAAAGCATGTGAAAAACATGACGCAGGGTGGTGAAAGCTTGAAGCCACTGTGCCGAAAATCATCCTCTCAACCAGGGCTACAACCGCCATCGCTACATGGAGTGTAAGGACCATGTTCAAAGCTGGAAAGACCGCACATCAAGATGAAGTCCTCGAGTGGAACCCCCGATGGGAAAGAAAGAGAGGTCGACCATCGAATGCCTGCCGCAGAGACTGGGAGGCAGATGCCAAAAAAATGGGCTACACTTGGAGACAGCTTGAGATGCTGGCTCAGGACCGAGATGCCTGGAGAACCCTGAAGGGGTAGTAGACGATAGCAGTAGCAGTCTTTTGGGCACACAGTTAAGATCCAACAAGAGTTGGGGGACTGTATTCTTAGTAAGTGGGGAGGAGATGTGTCATTTTCTCCAGGTGCAGCCGGGGGGAGGTAGAGTTCATTTGTGCTGTGGTTGAGGCTGTATCGTTCGTCTATCTCCCTAGTGTGTGAATAAAGTACTTCTGGACTGGCGGCACAGTATCATGGCCTCGCCCCGTTACTCTTGAATAAGTTAAGTCCCAGCAGTATCTGGGACTAAGCGCACTCACTTAGGGAACATAACAGACCGCAAGGTATTTAAAACTGCTCACCCCTCTCAACTTCAAGACCTCAGATGAACAGTAGCTGATGTGGTCTCCTCTCCCTCCTCGTATCCAACACCACGTCCGTCGTTTTGTCTGTATTGCTCTGGCTGAAGGAGAGGTTGATGACGGAGGGGAGAACATCCCTTGCGAGGGTTGATCCTTCTTAGGGCTGAGTACCTGGAACCATGATAATGTTAGGAGAGAGGAGGGATGACAAGGGATGGGATGGGGATCGTCCTATTGTGTGTGTGACTCAATTCTTTGCTGTTGTCAGAGGACTCACCGCGGGTTTAGACGGTGTCAAGATCATCCAGCAGGCTGTCTGCTGTAGTCCATGATGTGCTGCATACCTTGCCACATCCACCCAGATCAGCAGTAGAGTAGTGGCTGTCCAAGTCTCGCTAGCTGTTCTGATGGCTTCCCTCAGTCTGTAGATAAACTAATAACGTAATTTCCAGACTATTGAGCGCACCTGAATACAAGCCGAATATAAAATGTAACGGTACAGCTATCTTCGTCTTCCTCCTGCGCACTAAAACCATTAAAGTCCTCTTCTTCAGGGTCGGAATTGAACAGCCTCAGTATGACTTTGTCACACACTTCCTCGGTCTCTCTTGACGGCGTGAAGCTCGTTAGCCGTAAAAAAAATCCCGAAATTAGCCGCATCATTATTTAAGCTGCTGTGTTCAAAGCGGGTGAAAAAAGTAGCAGTAGTCTGGAAATGACGGTAAATTAACAGACAAAAAGGATCCAAATGTATGAATGAAGATGATAAATATAAATTAAATTCCGTTATCTGTTTATTTGTCTTTCGGTGGTGGCGACAAAAATGGGGGGCGAGGTGGAGTGCCAAAACTACAGGGGGATCACTCCCACTACGGGTTGGGAGGAGGTCCTGCCTCAAGTGGAGAGGTTCAAGTATCTGGGGGTCTCGTTCAAGAGTGAGGGAAGGATGGAACAGGAGATCGACAGGCGGATCTGTGCGCCTCTTGGACACCTCCCTGGTGAGGTGTTACGGGCATGTCCAACCAGGAGGAGGCCACTTGGAAGACCCAGGACACACTGGAGGGACTATATCTCTTGGCTGGCCCGGGGACGCCTCAGGATCCCCCTGGAAGAGCTGGCCATCCCCCTAAGACATTCCACCAATTGACTCCCCAGAGCATCAATTTGAGACTGGTCTCGCTACCTGGAAAGACGTGGAGAAGATTGTCTTCTGGGCCAGAACAGCATCAGCCCCTGGCCCAAACGGAGTCCCTTACAAAGTGTATCAGAATGCACCAGATGTTTGTCAGTTCCTCCGGAGGCTCAAGCAGACAGAGGTTCATACCCAAAGTGTGGCGTAGGGCAAGTGGTGTCTTGATCCCGAAGGAAAAGGATAGCCAGTTCCACCCAATCTCCCTATTTAACGTGGAGGGCAAGATATTCTTCAGTATCAGTGCACAGAGAATGACCGACTATCGATCTAATTTTCGGGGAAGCTGGTGAGACGTAGCTCTCCTGACTTGAGAATGAGGAGCTTGCGAGGGAAGGCCAGAGGGGACCAGCATCTAGCACCGAAGGGCGGGCAACGGGCTCCTCTTAACCTCAGCCTGCACACCTGCTGGAGTCCTCCCTCCTGCACGGGTGCTGCTTGACGAGCAACATGCTCCCAACATGACCTCCCCTTCAACGGCAACCACCAGACGGCGCAGAGGAACAAGACAGAAGGGAAGAGCGATATTCTGATATGAGGGGCAGATCCAGAATGAAAGAACGTGGAACCCGAGAGCAATCCTCAGGGTCTGAGCCTTCCCGATCCACCAGATACTGCCATCCCCAGCCCCGGCGACGGGAGGCAACAGGTATACGCAGGTGTGCACTGCAAACCGGCTGGAGTCGTTCCTCCTGCACGGCTGGTGCTTGACAAGCAGCCGGATTCCCAGCAGAAATATGTTAAATAGGATGTGATTCCAAACAATACATGTCAAAATCACTGAAATCCAGACGAAACTTTAGAAGATACAGCTGTGCTGGTCTGAAACTGTCTCTTCTCACTGAGTTGAAGCCTTTTTGGACCAACTTCTAAATGACTCACCAACTCTTAAGAGCAGGTATGTGGTACTTAAATATGTAGAATCGGATGTGATTCAACACAATATATGTCAAAATCACTGAAATCCATCTGTTACTTTAGAAGGTACAGCTATGTTTGTCTAAAAGTCCTTATCTCGACCAGTGGAAGTGTTCAGAACAACTTGTAAATGACTTACTTTCAAGAGCAGGTGTGTGGGGCTTAAATATGTTGAATAGGATGTGATCTTACGCAATACATGTCAAAATCACTGATATACAGCGGAGACTTTTGAAGATACTGCTATTTTGGTGCAACACCAAAAGCATAGCGGCCACCTGTAAATGTGTAAATAATGTTTTTAATAGCGTGAGTGTGCACGGCTGAGCGTGCATGAGTGTCAGCGTATGTTTATGTGCACATGCGGGAATGTTTAAATGTTAGATCACTCCCGCAAATATGTTTACGAGCCTGGTTTTATGAATTCTGTATTTTGTATTCACTGTATAGGGAAAAACTTTCAACAGGCGTTGAAAATTAGCATTAGCTAAACACTCTGTATGTGTCGCATCAGTTGCATTTTTCATCCTGTCACTATGTAAGGCTGCATTGTTCTTGTCAAATTAATATCTAAATAGAAAATAAATAAATAAACATGTATAGTTGTCATCATCAACAGCCATTAGGTTTGGCAATAGAATGTGGTGTCGTAAATGAGCCGGATCGGTGGCGGATGTAGCATACTTGATTCTCAGATTCTGAGTAGATGTTAGGAGATCTGGTGTCCATTGGAGGCAATAGTTGACCATACCCAGGAAAGACATCATTCCTTTCCCAGTGCGGGGCCATGTGACAGCCAGAATTGAAGTATCAGGGATTCATACTGACACCATTGCAGCTTGCTAAGGCTAGCCTTAAGTCCTGCCTCTGCTCAGGGGCGTAAGAAAACGATACCAGCGGACGGACTCTAAACCTTGATGTGAATGAGCGTCAAACATGAAGATCGTCAACAAATTGTACAAGTTTGGCTCCCTCTGGTGGTTCATAATCAGACAATGCCTGTCGTACCACCATGCTGAAGGCTGCGGGGCCATCAACGTAGCCTTGTGGAAGTCTAGTCCAGATGTGTTGTTGACTCTTAAACGTGAATGCAAACATTGATTGTGTCTGAGTGGACGGGTACAGAGAAGAAGGCTGTGTATAAGCTTCATTTCTAAGCCGTCGACAGAGGTTCTCAATGGACATTGTGTAGAACTCCTCTGGAGCCTTTCTGAAATCTGCTCCTCCCAATTGCATGGAGCGTGTTGATTTTTGGAGGAAGTCATCAAAAATATACAATTGTCTCCTTGCATCAGTAAAATCAGGTTTCATTATTAAAATTAAATCTGGCAGTTTCGGCATGCCATTTTTCCCGACCAACAAAAATGGAAAAACCTGTGTCTGTTTCTCGAGGCCATATCCACATCCTGCTTTTCTACTTTCACTTTTTCTTTAAAAAACAATTCTAATTTCCTTTTCGGTGATGTCCGGGAGGCTTCGGGAGAGGTGTCTTCGTCTATATATCCTTATATCCTCCTCTCATTCACATGGGCGGGAGGGCGGCCCCTATATATATATATATATACACACACACACATATACACATATACACATATACACATATGTATATATATATATACATATATACTATATACTACTATATATATATAGTATTTAAGATATGTATTGTTTCCCTGGCATAACAGCATGAACATGTACGGCACAACACAATTCTGTCCATTTTTGGCCATTACTTTACTCTCATTGCGTCTTGCACTGAATGGACTCAAACAAATGTCCACCAGTCATGGTGGGACAGTATTCAGATCGAGATCTGGCATTGGCTGTCAATCAAGCGTGTCAATGTCGCAGTGGGGATGGATGATAGGCTAACAGCTATTTTTAACGACATGCGAACTACACACACGACCTGGACTGTAGTGGATTCTGTGGCTTGCGGTTGAGTTTCTTTTGAAAGGCGGTGCTTTGCAATCAACCGCCGTTGCCTTTGCAATCGACCAATAGACCAGGAATCGACATGTTGAGCGCCCCTGCCTTTGACTCCTTGGCCCGTTTCTCAAGACGGGTCGGGCTGATAGGCGACATCCGTCAGACCCCTGGGGCCTCGTCCCCCCGTGGAGTGACAGGGCGCAGCAAGCACTGAGTCAGTGCACTTTACTGCTAATTTGCAATCTATTATGATTATTATCTCGTTCTTTCGGTCACTACCCACAGCAACCTGTGGTACCTCTTTATTTACCAGTCGATCTTTGACTACAGATGCAGCATTTGCTTTGGTAGAGAAGTACAGCAAAGCTCAGAGGGAGCTTCATTGTTCCTTTGTGGACCGAGAAAAAGCATACAGGCAGAGGGACTCTGGTATCAGATGAGGACGTCTGCAGTGGCAGAGAAGTATGTTGGACTGGTGCAGGACATGTATGCAGGTGTGACAGAGCAGTTCAAGGTGGAGGTCGGCTGGAGGGATCACCGGCGCCCCACTCCACTCCCAGGAAGACACACACAAACACACCATCAGCCTCACCCATAAAGCTCTACCACTACTTTTCACAGAGAAAAAACATTATGCTGCTATTGCGGCATCCATATACCATTATGGCAGTGTTTCCCAACCGCTGTGCCGTGAGAGATCATCAGGTGTGCTGTGGAAAAATGCCCACTTTCACCTGATTGGTCCAAAAATTATTTCTTCATCTTTTCCTTTGGGCTTTTCCCTTCAGGAGTCGCCACAGCGAATCAACCGTCTCCATCTAACCCTGTTCTCCGGATCCTCCTCTCTCACACCAACTGCCTTCATATTTTCTCTCATTACCTCCATAAAACTTCTCTTCGGTCTTCCTCTAGACCTCCTGCCTGGCATCTCCAATTCCAGCATCCATCTACCAATATATTCTCCATCCCTCCTCTGTCCATGACCCAACCATCTCAGTCTGGCTTCTCTGAACTTTTCGCCAAAACATCTACCATGTGCTGTCCCTCTGATGGACTCATTCCTGATCCTCTCCATCCTGGTCACTCCCAAAGAGAACCTCAACATCTTTATCTCTGCCACCTCTGGCTCTGCCTCCTGTCTTCTGTTCAGTGCCACTGGTCCAAAAATGATTTATTCAACGCAAATAATGTGTCTATGTACGTCTATCTATGTGCATGCAGCATGCAGGGACAGGCAGAAAGATGAAAGGCTCTTCCGCTCGATGGCAACAGGTAGTGAATGCACCTGTGGATCTACCTGCTGCTGCTCTAACAGCAGCGTCATCAGTGATTACGCGATGGAATAATATTTTAAAAGAAAGAGTGCTCAGTTAGGACCCTCTGGTCCTGAAGAACATTCTGACCCAGATGAAGGCCCAAGTATGAGTGGTGGTCAGAAAGAAAGTAAAAAAGATGAGTTCAAGACAATAGAATGAAAGTTAGATCGCGTTTGGATTCACTTATCCTGGGGAAGCGACCAAGCCGACTGGATTATACCTGGCGTGCGGGGGAAAGGTTTCCAACGGTGCCAAAGTTCGAAGCAAACTTGAACGCCATCCTCAAACTAAACACCCACAGAGGACAGCTTACAGTCCTGTGTGAAGAGGGAGGTGACGGCATTCAGCCTCTATATGCAGACGCTGTGCGCTGAGGTTTCAGGAGCAGAAATCACATGAACCAAGTTATTTTGCATAGATTCATATTTTTTCATTGTTCAGTGAAATAGACTTTTTATTATTCGAGTTGACAGCTAAACTGCAAACGCCAGTCAAAGGATGACGGCACACAGAGGGACGACGGCATTTTTGTTTCACCGCCGGTGGATCATTTAAGTTCAACTTTTCTTTTTGCATAAATACAAGAAGGACTCAAATAGACATTGACTATTTTGCTTAAAAGTCACCTCCAACCCAATGTCTTTTTTCCAGAGTTCAAAATGTTTTTTTTCGCCTGCAGAAATGACATTTTCTTTTCTCTGCAGTTGTTCATTGATTAAAAAAAAATTCAACACATATTTTGTTTCCACGTAGCATAAAGGCAAAAAAGAAAACAAAAACCATTATAAGCTGTGTTCCTTCATTTTCAAGTTCCAAAGAGTCTTGCGGCTCCTGGTGTTTTCTTCACGGTGGGGAAACGGGTCCGAACAGCTCTTTGAGTGGTAAAGATTGCCAACCCCTGCACTAAACTGTGCATTCATGCTCAATCACTATCAACACGTCATTCAACAAAGAACGCTTTATTTATCAAAACTAAAACTCTAAAGCCTTATCAAGTGCATTAAAATGTCATGAAGAGCAGGAGCACGTAAGCAGAACAACGTGACCTCAATCAAAACAATGTTGCATGCAAAGGCAGCTCTGGAGGGTAAAGTGACAGACAGAGGAGCATGCATTGCACGTCAGATAACCGTTCTACTGACCACAACAGATCACGTCAAGCAAGGAACATGATTGGAGAGAAATGGACGTGATAAACAAAGACATCTCAGAAGGTACTGAGGGTTGTTAGACAGAGGACGTGAGTGCTGTGAACAGAAACTTTAGCATATGTTGTTGCTTGTCAGGGAAAAGAGGGTCAGAAGCAGAGCTCTGTATGTTTTATTTTGACTGCTGAATTAAATACTGACTCGAGCCTGAATATCTTCTGCTGTTGCTTCATTAACGAACACGCAGTATCCAACGACTGACTGACATGTCATTTGAAAAACAGCCATTCAGCCTCTCGTTCACGTCTGGGCAATTTAAGGTCTTCGGTCAACCCCCTGCATTCGTTTAGACTCTGGGAGGAACCCGGAGGGTTGGGAATCCAACCGGGGACCTTCCTGCTGTGAGGCGGCGACGGCGGCTCCAACTGCCGCGCCACGATTGAAATCATTTAAATGCGATTCACTGATGTACAGCCAGTTGAAACAGCTGGGCTGGATTATTACTGACAGCGCTGCGTGGACACCATGAAATAAATAAGCAATAAAAAAATAATAAAAACCAGCAACACTGAACGTTTTTTTTATCCCCGGCCCTCGACATGAAAAGTGAATTAAAGTGTCAAATAAACGCAAACGTGTAGAAAACAAATTGAGATGTCGTGAAATGGAAGTATAAAGTTGTTTGAATGCAAATAAAAGTAAGCACCTTGTAAAGTGTGTTTTCATGTCCACGTCGGAACAGGATGCAGCTGTAAACCTTCTCCCAGTGAACACACCTGATTCGGATTCTGTAAACCAACACATGGAGAGAAAAGAAAAATTAAATTAAAATTTGAAAAAAACATCTCAACGCCCCACTTTCTTGTTTTTATTTTTATGTTTTTTTTATGTTCTTTCTCAGAGTTGCTGGTGGGGTCCAAATGTGTCAAGGACTGGCCCGTTTTCCTGGTCAAGCTTGATTTACATCCCCCCCACAAAAGTTGAAGACTTAAAACCAGGTCCGGGGCGGTGCTGCCATCTAGCGGTGGGAAGCTGATCCTACAGCTGGTGGGAGGAGCCAAACCAAAACAGCACAAAACAATGTGTGTGTGTGTGTGTGTGTGTGTGTGTGTGTGTGTGTGTGTGTGTGTGTGTGTGTGTGGCGAGGGGGGGGTAAAAACACAAACCATCACTGTAATTTCTTGGGACAGACTTTCATTCCCTGGAACATGTGGTCTGCAACCTTGAGCCCGTGGGCAGTAGATGTTCTGAAGAACTGAAACCAGGAACTAAGTTGTGTGAAAGTGAAGAGAAAAAAAAGTTGAGCAGGGGAAAAAAAAACTGGAATCCAGTGAGACACCTTGGGCCGGCAAGGAAAAGGCACCAGAAAATGAAAACGAAGAGAAACCCTGCAGCAGAAAGACATATTCAGGTCTTCTTAATGCAGTTAATTCGACCCTGGAAATTAAACAAGGGATTTGAAAAAAATATCAATTTGTGTGTGGAGGGGGGTCCTCATCATAGAGCCTTGTTTTTGTGTTGTCTTTTATTTTACGTTGTCAATGATGTAATGCTACCACTGGATTTAGTTTGCAGTTTCCTTTGTTATCCTCCGCTGCTATCAGTGATGGCTATAAATATTTGTAGTCTCCATGCATACATTTCAAAACTGCTAGAATATTCTAAGGAACCTATTCTATACAAAGATGCATTCCCGATTTGTAAGTAAATTACCCACTTCACTCTTTATGCCTACAGTTCTTATATCAATCTCATCTTGTGTGTGTATGTATATTTTATATCTATTTCACTCTCTGCGTAAACATATTTTTGATATATCATTTTGTGAAAATATATGTTTATTTTTAGTATCCATCTCATTCTATATTCATATATATCTAACATCCATTTCATTCTGTAAACTTATATATTTTTAACATCCGTCTCATTTTGTATGCATGTATTTTATATTCGCATCATTCTGTGAATATATACATAATATATTCATAATTCTGTGGATATATTTTTCATATCCATCTCACTCTGTGTAAATGTACATACATATTTGTTTTATCTATCGACAAGAGAGCCTCGGCATGATAATATGGAGGCATATGAATTAAATTCAAATCAAATTCAAATGCATCAGCAGAAGGCTTTTTCAGCAGCATATCTTGACTAAATAACCAAAGCGAGTCGTAAATAACCCAATCCACATTTTCCTTTTCTTCTTCCAGACCACTCATTCTGTGAACATAATCCAAATTAAAAAGCCGAAGACGTTTGAGATATAGATTTCAAAACATACCCCGCCCAATCGTTATCAAATTTCAATTGGAAATTAGATGCAATGGAAATGTATCCGTTGCATGGCCTAAAAGTGAAGGATAGAGCAGAGCAGACCGCCTGTCGGAGGATGAGAACAAACACATTGAGGTAATTTCCTTATTATTAGTACTATTCCTTGTATTTTAATACGACGTTCATCACATCCTGCCATGTTTATCCTTATTTGGCAAACCAGGGCAGCAAATAATCACAGGGACACATTTGATAGCAGTATCGACGTCACTGAAAATTGAATAACAAATCATCCTTTTGGTTTGTTTAACACAAAAATGGTGTCACTGTTTCAAAGACATTGAAAAAATATTTATGACTCAAATTAGACGATAGAAGATCTAATCCAGGTAAATCCCCAAAAGTTTGTTCACACCTAACAAAACCCCATGAACACAACCTCCTTTGACCTAGTCTCTCCTGTTCGACTCTTCCGTTTGCATCGCAAGCCATCGTAAGCTAATCCCTCCCACTCCCGACAGGCCACTGGAACAAGTAGAAGCCTCTGAGATGAGGGGCGAAACATCTTCGAGGGAATAAAATCAAGTCCAGTTGCCGCGGTAAGACTTTACCGTGACCCGGATGACTGAGAGCCTCCACAGGAGTGTCATTCCATCAATGAAATCTTACCTTATCTTGCATTTCCTGTGTGAACAGGTGTTGTTAATGAGTCATTTTGTTCTTTGTTGTGTTTGCGAAGTTACAAGAGTACGGGACTCCTTAAGAGGCGTGGATCCAATTGGGACTGAAGTGCGAGCTTTGGCCAATCACACCCTAAGAAGAAGGGAAAACTCTGTCGCTGCACCGAAATCAATGTAGCACATAGACGGAAAGCACCAATTCATTCGGAATTTTTCTAAATTGTCTGTACATACTTGAACTGATGAGACATGGTGTTGTTTCACCCGCCCTGGATGTTTTCATTGTCGTACCCAAAGTTTTGTCATGTCAGATGTGGTATGAACCTTTTTCAGATTTCTAGCAGATTAAAAACATCTTTTTTTTTTCATCAATAGCTGGAGATTTTTCATTGGTTTTTGTCATTTGTCGGTCGTTTCTTTGTCTGCCTGTGACCAACAATCGTGCATCCACAGCGTTGGAGAGCTTCGTCGGTGCCGTCGACGAATTTGGTTTGCCATCACGTGTGCACTCCAACAAGGGCGGCGAGAACATCAAGCTTAATCATAATTCAAAGCGAAAATACTTTTTCTATGTTTTCCTTTTTCTTGTCACTTGCCCTTCCGGGATGGAGAGACGTCATTCATTCCAGACGCTTTCACAACCTGGAGAGAGCAGGGATTCTGGATCCTGATGATGACAGTCATCGTTTCTGCCTCAACTCCAGTGGCAGCTTAACAAAACACATCCAATGCACTTCGGACAGAAAAGGAGGAATTTCAATGTACAGGGAAACACGTTTCTACACTCTGCATGTAAACACTCTGAATCTTAAATCATGAATCTGATGTACAATAGATATATACTGTATAATTATTTTAACGTTTAAATCCAAAGATAACTTGTCGATACCCCTCACGGCAAAGTTTCTGTCAGTATCGGTGTTCCCTTTGGGTGAAACATTAAATCACTCACGTGAATAAAACATCACGCTTCTGGGCTTTGTTCAGTATTTACGTATCTGAAAATAAATAAAATTAGTCATTTCACAACTCAAATTTACATGTATAGATTTCTATAACGTTTTCTGTGAAAAAAAATTATAATAATCCGAGCTGTTTCATGCGTGTCTCTGGAAATTTTGTTTCGCCGTAATCAAGGAGCTTTTCCGGGTTCACTTCCGTGTCAAAATAAAAGCACAGTGAATTTTAAAGTTACGTTCTTTCAGTTTCTTCTCTTGAAAAGCTGTGTAAACTAAACCGAAACCTAGAAAAATGTGTGAACGTGATTAAACCTCTGTTTTTCACAATCGTGGTACGTCTAAAATGCTACTTCCTGTCTTCAAAATGAAGTGTTTGTGGGAAATGACGAGATGATAGAACAGACCGGAAATGGGTCTTCTTTTTTTTTTTACAACGACCGCTTGACGAATCACTCAAAACGACGTAAATTTCCCAAAAGACGTCATATTACATATAGTTTAAAAAATCTTCCGGGTTAAAGCTTTTAACATTCCATCAGAAGTGTATGGAAATATCTAACACAGTAAAACCTGAAATTCATACTTTTCCCGGAACTGCACTTTTCTCCTATTTTGAAACGGAAGAGAAACCGGACGTGGCACGTCTCAACAACGGAATAACTCAAATTAGAGGCGAATAAGGAGAGATCAAATAAAATAAAATGAACTCAAATAAAAGATTAAATCAATAAAATTAAAATCAAAAATGTGCCACGGTTGTATTGTGGTATGATGGTATTTTATTATAGCAAATTTGCATTAAAAGGTCAATCAAAATAAGTTCTGTTTCCCCCATCCATCTATCCGTCTCAGTTATGGAGATTGTAAACAATGTAGGACTAAAATACACATTTATTAAGTTTTGTTTTTTAACAAAAATAAATTATAAAAAAAAAATGAATTGTTTGATAGCATTCCCATCATCATGATGGCGACAAGCAGCACACAAAGAGAGGGAAAAAGGTTACGTTTCTCCGGAGCCTTGTTGCTACAGTTTCGCCTTTTACGCAGCTTCCAGAGAGTATTTATGATAATCAAAATGTTTTTACTTTGACTGTGTTGATTTCAAATACCGATACCGTGTTAACGGATATCGGGAGCCTGCAGGACTACAAATTGAACAGACAAGTACTTAAAAAATAAAAATTCAAAAAAACGAAGAGGAAGACGAAAAAAAAGATGTACAAAACACCATTTCCGAAAATATGAATTCATCATGGCGCATGAAAAAGTTCAACGAAAATTGAACACGCAAAGGTGTGCAAGTGTGGGAGTGTGTGCATGTGTGTGTGTGTGCGTGTGTTTGTGTGTGCGTGTGTGTGCATATAAATATCAAAACCTACAAGCATTAATCTAAAAAAAATAAAAGCAATGAATGAAAGTCAGGGTAAAAATGAAAATGATCAAGGAACTACATTGAGACCAAACAGAACCAGGAAGCTGATAAATGTGGGCGGGAAAAATGCTTCGGTCCGACTGTTTCTTCGGTTTCAGACAAACCTTCACCTTCTCACGGTTCCTACGGCAACCGCCTCCCTGAGCCCCCACGCTGAGAGGAGTCCTTCACGGCTCCTTGGTCCTGGTCCCTCCTCCCCGCTCCCTGTCGCCGGCCTCCTCCGAGCCGCCCCTCCCCGCCGCCGCCGCCCCCCACGCCGCCGCTACCCCCTCCCTCATCTCCCTCTGCTGCTGCTGCTGCCGGAGGGTCAGAGCCGTCAGCTTGCAGTGGTGCGGCTTCGGTGGCACCACAGGCACCGCCTTGGCCTGGTACACCTTCACCGCCGGCGCTTTGGAGATGACCAGCAACCTCCCGACTCCTCCACCTGCCCGCTCCTCCTCCTCCTCCTCCCTCCAGCCGTCGTTGGCCTGGTTGCCCTCACCCTTGACCTCCGGGCAGCTCCTGCTCGCCGCTGACAGCGGCTGCTCATCTCCAGCGCCTCCTTCTTCCACGTGGTGACCCTCTCGGGTTGCTCCTTCTGTCCCGCTGCTCTCCGGCGGGCTTTCCTCCCCTCCTTCAAATGCCTGCCGTCGCTCCTCGGGCTCCTCTTTCCCCTCCTCTGTCTCCATCCGCCCCTCCTCGACTCCAGCGCTGATCTTCATCCCATCTTCCTCCGACAGCTCGCCCCCTCCTTCCTGCCAGTCGTCTCCTACGCCGTTCTCCCCTTCCTTCGCATTCTCTGCGTCTTCGATGACTTCGCACACCACCTCCTCCAGTTCCTCCCAAATGTCGGCGCCAATCGCGCCAAGATCGTCTCCGTCTCCTTCATCACCTTCGAATCTCCTTCCCGCCTCTTCCTGCAAACCGTCCGGAAGCACTTCCGGGTCGAGAGCGGATTCGCGTCCCACGCCGTCTCGACTCTGGTTTTCCGTGTTTTCATTTGTCTCGCCGTCCTCCGTCTCGGCCTCCGTCCGGGGGAGGTCCTCGGGCTCCCGAGCGGAGGCCCCTGGAGAGCCGGACGGCGAACCGTCGGGCGAGGCCGCCCAGTCGGGCGGAGGCGGAGGGAACTCGAGGCCGGCGTCCTGTGCGTCCGGCGCACCGTCGCCTTCGGCGTCCTCCGTCTCCGGCGGGGGAATTTTGGCCTCGTCCGTCTCTCCACTAGAGTGGATGACAAGAAAAAACAAGCTTAACTGCACTGAAGAGCAGATGAGAAATAACCTGGCATGTTTATAAGTGAACCAGACAGGAATCCTTCAAGGATTCATTAAAGTAAAGTAATGAAAAGAAATAGTATTTTAAAATGAGCTGAATACTGGCCTTTTAGTCAGACAGAAGTTGTAAAGTTTACGAGAAAGAAAACAGAACAAATGAAAGCTAACTGTAAAAAAAATTTCAAATAAGAATAAAAATGAAGATGAAAATATAAATTGAAATGGAAAAAATGAAACGGCAACTTAACAAAAAAGCAATAAATATTAATCAATGCATTTATTTTTATTTTTCAATTCTTATTTGGTCAATATTGTGTTGCTGTCTCATTGATTTCACAGCTTTTGTATTTGTGAGTGGAAACAGTGTGGAATAATTATGACGTGTGTGTGTTTGTGCGTGTGTGCATGTGTATGTGTGTGTGCTTGTGTGTGTGTGCGTGTGTGTGTGCGCGCATGCGTGTGCGTGTGTGTGTGTGTGTGCATGTGTGTGTGTGCTTGTGTCTGTGCGTGTATGCCTGTGTGTGTATGTGTGTGCGTGCGTGTGCTTGTGTCTGTGCGTGTATGCTTGTGTGTGTATGTGTGTGTGTGTGTGTGTGTGTGTGTGTGTGTGTGTGTGTGTGTGTGTGTGTGTGTGTGTGTGTGTGTGTGTGTGTGTGTGTGTGTGTGTGTGTGTGTGTGTGTGTGTGCGTGTGTGTGTGTGCGTGTGCATGTGTGGGTGTGGGTGTGTGCGTGCGTGTGCGTGTGCGTGTGCGTGTGCGTGTGTGTGTGTGTGTGTGGATAACAGACGACCAACTCGAACCTTATTGGATCCCCTTCCGCTCGATCTTCATCCTGTTCGACTTCCCGTCCCATTTCTCCGCTCTCCTCTTCCTCCTGCTCTTCCTCCGCGGAGGTTCCACGCCCTTCATCGCCAGCACTCTGCCGCCGGTCCTCAGGAGCCGGGCCGTCGTCCCCTTCATCCGGCTTCATCCCCCTCAGCTCCTTCAAGAAGAAATCTGGTGGGAGGCTCTTGATGAACATGTCCTCCTCGTTCCCGCTGCTGTAGGTTTCGTCCTCCTCCTCTGCGTCCTCCTCGGAGCCGGAGTCCTGTGGCCCCAGGACGGGCGAGGTCATGTGAGGCAAGCTGAGGGACTTGGAGTGCCGCTGCACGCTCAGCGTCCGGTGTGCGCGGGTCTCCTGGCCCGGAGGCGTCCGCCACTCCGCCGCCTCCATGTGCTCATACTCGTCCGAGTGGAAGGGGGGTTCCACGGAGAACTCGCACGCCTGGGGAGGGAGGAAGTCGAGCAGAGGCTTGGCGGGGTGAACGCCGTCCCACCGAGGCAGGAAAAGTAGGTCCAGGCGCGAGCATCTGGATTCAAAACGCGGCGTGAGCCGGATACCTGCTGGTGACCGCTGGAGTCCAGGTGGTCCATCGCGCTGTAGTCCAGCTGGTCCAGAAACTCAAAGTTGTCCTGCACGTAGCCGGACAGCTCCAGGTTGTCCCCGTCAATGGCGGTGGAGTTGAGGACCTCGACGGCGGCCGAGGCCGGGGATGCCGACATATCTGCGATCGGAAAAGTAGAATTCATCCCTAAAAATGACGTCAACGGTTGCTAAAAGGGTCTTTGTGAATGAACATGTGAATAATAGATGGATAATATGTCAAAATATGGCTCGAATACATTTAAAACTGAGATTTTACAACATGGACGCCGTAATTACCAATATAATTGTTGTCCTCTGTGTGGTCACCTGCGACCGCACCATCTTCCTCGCGCCGCTCGGCCGTGTTCGAGTTGAGGCTCCGCGCTCGGTTCCCCCTGGACTCGCAGCGCCTTCTCGTCACGGGCGCCTCCTCCCCCTCCACCTCCTGCACGGGTTCTCCACCTCCATCTGTCACTTCCCACCGCTGGGATGTGCCTTCCTCCGCCTTCCTCTCCGCGGCGTCGCTCCCCGTCCTCCTCGGCCCGTCGTCCTTCTCTTTCCCCTCCCTGCCGCGTTGGATCACCAGGTTGCCGCCGCCTCCTTGCAGCACCTTGAGCGCCAGGTTGGAGGTGATGGGCAGGGGCACCGGCACTATGGTGGTGCCCATGATGTGCACGCCGGCTCTCCGGCACGCTTTGACCGTGAGGGCCGGAGATCTGGACGTAGGGGCGTCGCCGTCGGCCGCCCCGAGACCGTCGGGATCCAGGGGGGTGTATGTGCCCTGCGTGCCTCCGCTCACCAGTCCGGTTCCCCTGCGGTAGGTCACAGCGTACTCAGCGCCCCCGATCGGGCCGGGGGGCGACTCCACCTCCGGGCAGGGCGCCTTGGACGGGACGGAAATCCCGGTCATGTTGGCGGACATAGGGCTCTGAGTGGGACGCCGGGAACCTACAGGAGAGAAAAAAAAAACAGCAGCGATGGTTACGTGGTCAACGTTGGTCCCTGCGGGGTTCCACAGGCTTTTTTAAATCTCTTTTTAAATCCACTTTTTCCTCACCTGACATTGTGTCCTATTACTTACTGACTGGTTTTTACCACTAAAGTGTAGAGAAAACTCAGCTACTACGTCTTACATTCAAATCCAAATGACTAATATTTATACATTTCAGGTTTTTACGCCGTTAAATCCCTTTCATCTTTTCACCTCAGTACCAGTAGATCGTATCTGCGTGCTCTTTACACTTTACAATTTAGTGTTTGCTTATAGTGCACTTTACTGGCAAGGTGCACTTTATTATCATTTTGTTAATTTCATGTCACCGTTGGAAAGTGAGAAAACGTCTGTGTGTTTGGTACGTTTGGAGAAATTAAAAAATCAAGCTGACTTTTAGTTTTGAACTTTTTTGTCTTGTCTTATCTGAACTTGGTTCATCCATTATTTATAGCTCCTATATCCTGTCATATGGGGTTCTCTGTGGAACGGTCGCCAGCCAATCACAGGGCCACATATAGAGTGAAACAACCATTCGTCCCTTCATTCACATGTTATCTTGAGACATTCCCGTATCTGGCCAACTGAGGGTCTCATTTTATCTTGTGTTATCCTAGCTTAGCTTAGCTTATCCTGCCGGTGTAAGAGGAGAGCGGCACCTTCACTCGGGTACGACGTGTTGCTGATGGAGTCCATGCTTCTTGCTGGTCTCAAAGATGGCCGCTCTTTCTCTGGAACCACAATATGATACTTTAATCGGATAATTCCCAGCTGGGGGGAAACTGCGGCGAGTTAACGGCTGAACGTTTGAGACTCATCGCATACCTTTGCTGGAGTTTTTGTGTCGTCGTCTCGGGTCTTGGAATTTCCCGCCGATGTTGAAGATGGACATCCACTTCCTTCCCTTGAGAGAGCCCTTCCTCCTGAGGGGAACGGGAAGGGGAGGCGGAGGGACGATCGTGCCGTCACCCGCATGGTTTCCGAACGAATCACTCGATTCAATACTCACTTGTCGGTCCCCTCTATGATGGCGTGGTACGGCCGGATGCGGAGGGGCCCGTCGCCCGGGCTGATGTTTCCGAAGTTGGCGGGAACCTGAGACAGCGTGGGCTTGAAGAGCCCGTCATCATGGCTGGATAGCGACGGGGACGGGAGGGACTTCCTCTTCTCCGACAACACACCTGAACATAACAGAAGTTTGTGACTGCCTCCTGTGAAAATGTGTGTGTGTGTGTGTGTGTGTGTGTGTACCTTGGTTGGGAAAGAGCTGGGGAACGTGTGTGAGGATGAATTCCACCACGATGGACTGGACCCTGACCTCCATGAAGGCCGCGGTGCCGTTAAAGCCTGACAACTCGATGTCTCTTGACCTGAACATGCAGATCAGTCGATTGAATGGTTGTATGAGTGTGTGAACGCCTGTGTGTCTCCGTGAGAGGCCCTGTGAACGATCTAAGGTGAACTCCGCCTCTTGTCCAATTACAGCCACGATAGGCTACGGCCCCTCTTTGGCCCCGAGTGCAGGATTAGAAGCATGGAAAATTAATGAATAGCTATTCATACACTATATGGCCAAAGGTATTCGCTAACTTCCCTTGACTCACATATGAACTTAAGTGACATCCATTCCTAATCCATAGGGTTCAATGTGACGTGGGTCCACCCTTTGCAGCTGGAACAGCTTCAACTCTTCTGGGAAGGCTGTCCACAAGCTTCAGGAGTGTGTTGATGGGACTTTTGGATCATTCTTCCAGAAACGCATTTGTGAGGTCACACACTGAAGTTGGTCCTGCAAAATTGGAGCATGGAATGTCCAAAATGTCCAAATGCTGATTCATGGTATCACTTCAGCATACCAAGACATTTTGGACATTTTGGACAATTTCATGCTCCCAACTTTATGAGAACAGTTTGGAGCCCCTTCCTTTTCCAACATGACTGAGCACCAGCGCACAAAGCAAGGTCCACAAAGACGTGGATGATGGAGTCTGCTGTGGAGGAAACTGCACAGAGTCCTGACTGCAACCCCATAGAACACCTTTGGGGTGAATTAGAGCGCAGACTGAGAGCCAGGCTCTCAGTGTGAGACCTCACAAATGCGCTTCTAGAAGAATGGTCCAAAAGTCCCATCAACACACTCCTGAAGCTTGTGGACAGCCTTTCCAGAAGAGTTGAAGCTGTTCCAGCTGCAAAGGGTGGACCAACGTCATATTGAACCCTATGGATTAGGAATGGATGTCATTTAAGTTCATATGTGAGCCAATAATTTTGGCCATATAGCATATCTTCCTATGCAGTGCTTCTAAAGTTCGCCAAGCAAGATGTTTCCACGCGATCCAGCACCTGAGGGCGTACGGGAGAGGTTCCTGCAGACCCTGTGATCCCCAGTCTCAGGCCATTGAAAGAGTTACCAAATGACCGGTTGAATCCATCATGGCCGCCGTTTACGAAAGCAACCGTCATGGCAATGTGCATGGATATAAAAAAAAAAAAATAACACACCGACGTGAAACATCTCCTTCCAAGATGTGCAAGTTAAGCTATTATGACTCAATTAACCCCTTGCCGTCACGCTGCTGTGGTGAAGCACGATGTTTTACAACAGGAAGTCGCGCCTATTCTTCCTGTCGAACAGGCGGAGGCCAAACCTGAGCAGGTTCGGGGCCCAGACGATGGCAAGGTTCCTGGCGTGCATGTTGGTCTCCGAGGAGTGAGAGGCCATCCGGACCAGGTGGCACATCAGGAACTCCAGAGTCCTGAAGGCGACGCGCCAAATAATAAGCGTTGGGATTTCAGGCGGGATGTTGACGGTACCGTACGTGACTGCTTGCTCTGAACCTGTGATGCGGCGCGGGCAGCTCCTTCAGGACTTCACGGATCTTCACCAGCCGCTCCTCCTCCAGCTGGATGGCCACCGCCTCCTGCAGGAGAACGTATAGTACACTGTACTATAAAATATACTACACTAAAATACAGAGAATGAGTGGTTGGTCTCTGTATGTGTCTCTGTACACTAGGAATATCTAGATACATCAAAATAAATATGAATTCCTTCATTCATTTATTCATTTCTTATCTGTGCTGCATATCCTGCACTCAGGGTTGTTGGCGCTTATGATAGCTGTCACTGGGCAAGAGGCGGGGTTCACCCTGGATCCATCCCGGGGCCACATATAGAGACGTACAACTATTCGCTCTCTCATTCACACATCAGGACAATTTACGGTCTCCAGTTGACCTCCTGCATGGGCTTGGATGGTGGGAGGAACCAAGAGAGCCTGGGGGAACCCCATGCAGACACTGGGGAGAAAATGGAGACTCCACACAGGAAGGCCTCCTTGTGGGAATCCAACCTTCTTGCTGTGAGGTGGAAGCGCTGATCATTGCGCCATAAAAGAATAATTACCCTACAACATTCCACTTCATGTTGTACCAGGAATTCCAAGCTATATACCGCGTTTCAGGAATTAGCACCCACTTACTGCGAACTTGTCATAGAGCTGGTAGGTGAGCAGAGGGTTGGGCAGCTCCCGGAAGTAGGCTTTGCACAGCGAGCTGACGCAGTGGATGTCCTGCAGGTACAGGTCCTTGTTCAGGTCCGGATGCCCGTCGCTCTCAAACTCGCTCCTGAGTGGAAAGACGTCAGGAGAAGTGACTCGGCGGACGCCGACTCGACGATCGCGCTACGGGGCGCGGCGGGGCGGCTGACCTGAGCTTCTGGATGTTGGACGAAACCCCGGACAACCTGTAGATCCCGTCTACGACGCCGTGTTGCTCGACGAACTTGGTGCAGCATTGTAGGACCATGGGAACTGCGTGGCGGGGGGAAAAAACTGCAAAGCGTTTACTAGGGGCCCTGTTGTACTTCCATAAAGTACTCCAAACGCGTTCCTAATTAGCAATACTTGATAAACACAATGTTGTGCTAGGTTTGAAACGAATGGTTTCATTTTGGTCTCCTGAAATCTTTTTCTATCTGGACTCAATCCTTTGAATGGACATTAAAACAAGAAGAATCTCCGCCTCACGTGTGGCCCCGCCTCCCCACGGGGGACCTCCACTCCCAGAGCCCCGAGCTTGATTTTAACGCCTGCCTCGGACTCACCCTCCTGCGCGGAGGCATTGAGGTGCACCAGGAGGTCACAGCCGAACACCTTGTCCTTGTCCCCCTTCTTTCGCCGACTTCTCAACATGGCTTCCTGCTCACGTCTCGTTCAGGCTGGCCGCGAGCCGCCGCCGCCGCCGTCGTCGTCGCGGTGCGTTCGCGTCGGGCCGCACCTTACACCAGCAGAACAGCAACTCACAGTACGCCTGTACGGCGCGTTCGGGCTCATGTGTTAAAGCCGGGGCGTTTTTTTTTTTTTAACTGCAAAAAAAGGGAAATGACGCTTCACATCACAGAAAGCGAAGTCACAAACAAACAACGCTGAGTTCTCCCCGTCCCCCCGCCGCCCCATCCCCCCACCGCCGATGCACGGGGTTAATTCTCCGATGAAGGGCCACTCTCTCGCCCCTTGCCACCGTACGGCACTTCCTGACGGATCAGGCCTCTGAGCTATCCTCACTTCTCGTCACAAGGACGCACTTGAACCTGCAAAGCTGGCGTCGGATGCAGGAGCACTCCTCCCAGGAAGAGCTAGGCGTGTCACACCAGATCGCCGTCACTGTTTCACAGCAGCGGAAGCAGATGGACTTAAAAAAAAAAACAACTTTAAAACTCGCTTCCCCACGCCGGCTCCCTACACCTGCTGCCGCCGCCGCTCCCTCTCCTGTGCGCCATCCCCCCCAGAGTGCGTTAATGTGCGGGTTTTCAAACTAGCGAAGAATCACAAGCGCTCCTACCTCCGTGCGGCACCGACATACACACACAAGTAGCAGCCCGAAGTGATGACGCAAGAAAACCACTAAACTTCCCCTGTTCACTTCCTGTGAACGTCCCTCTCTCTCGCTTTCTCTCGCTGCGTTTGTCTCTCCACTCATTGGGTAAGGAAATTTTGCAGGGTTTGTGCACCCGGCGTCTTCGCCGTCGGCCTCGGTGCTGCACAGGTTGCCTTCGGATCGAACGGACAAACGCGACAGCCGATGCTTTGGCGGTGCGAGACAGAAGATGGCTGTGAAGGTTGGGGCCCGGGGTTCTACTCAGTCGATATTTGCTGGGTTTGTTGCCACAGATCCAACTGGCGTTTCTGCCGCAACGGATTCTTTAGTAGGAAACCATTGCAGGCCAGAGACCAACCGCGATGACACAGGTGACCAGTTGAGGGCAGCGGGGAGTCTGTCGGAAAAAGGTGCTGAGGAGACAAAACAGAAATTCCTTGTTGTTGTTCAGGGCAACCGGAGTCGAACGGTGATTGCCAGGACACGTGAAGGTGGCACCATTCGAAGAGTTTTTGCAGAAGATGAAGATGGCCTCTCTCTGCTAACTGGCTAATTGTGAGCATCTCCTCTACCATCTTCGTCTGCACACTCTGGCGTGAGAGCAACACAAAGTACAGTGAAGTATAAGTGAAGGAGCGCAGTCCACTTGATGAGTGTACAGGCATGAGAGCACTAATAATACTGAGAAGAACAATAACACATTTTATTTAAGGCGCCTTACGTACAGACACTTACACATACTCAAGATACAGATTTACTATAGTATAGTATAGTATATACTATGCTATTAAACGATAGAAAAATAAAAATAAAAGTGACAATGTCAATAATTTTATGGACATAAAGAAAGTGCCATTTAATCAGAGTTCCGGTGATGGAAATGACTTAAAATATGCATTGAATTTTAATTTTCTGAAACAACACTTTCACAGGTTCATGTCACAGCTACAAAAAATGAACCGTTTATTGCGAAAATTAATTTATTCGTCACAAATCGTGAGTCGTTTTCAGTCATTTTACCACCCTTCTGTCGTTTTGGATGATAAATACCGTAAAGACGCGTAGAAATAGCTCACGTCGTTTCATGGTGATGATCAACTTCCCGTGCGGATGTTTTTCCGTCTTTACGGTAAAAAGGATGTGACGCCACCAGCTTCGAGGAGCGGCTCTCATTGTTTTCAGACACCGCACGTCCCGGCCGCGCCAGTCGGTGGGAATATGAAAATAAAGATTATCCCTGTCAACGCTGGAAAATGAGCATCGAAATGATAGCATTGGTTTGAGCAGGAACGCGGCTTTGATTCGCGACTTAAGGCAAGTTGGCGGGTAGTGCGGGCGACACCGCCCGTCCCTGGTGAGCAAAACGAGCGCGCCCGCCAGGGAAAGGGGGGCACAAACCCAAATCGCTGTAAACAGCGGCGGAGCGATACACCTCCCACTCCTCCGTGGATCCGCGTCACGCACAGGGCGGACACAGCGCGGGGGGAATGGAGAGCCGCAGCTTCCAGTCGCAGATGCTCTCCGTCATGGAGGTGCTCGCCAAGGCGGCGGTGGCGGAGATCGACCGGCGGGTGGACGACAGCTGCGCGGTCCTGCGGCTGGAGGTGAGCCAGAGCCGCCGGGACATCGAGCTGCTCAAGCGGAAGTGCGAGCTGATGGAGGCGGAGCTGCGGCGGAGTAGGACGCGGCTCCGGAGGAAAGGTGAGCGCCGCGGGGACGGAGGGCGACATGGTTGATCGTTTTGCTCTTTGAATCGAATCTCATTCCCCCGGTCGCTTTTAGTGTCGTTTTCCCGCTCGGTGTTCCAGCCCGCCGCGCCTCCCTGCATCCGAGCGGCCGCGGGCGAAGACGGACAGGCGGAGGCGGACCGACGGCCCCCGTTGGCATGGCAACCACCGGATGCCTGTGACGTCAGTAGTAAACAAAATACCACCACCAACAACAACAAAACAACTACCGGGTTCCGTTACGGCACATTTGAGATTGTTTGGTTGGGCAGAAAAAATAATGAATGAACAAAAAACAAACAAATAACAAAAACACTTCGGGGTTCCTCAACGACAAATCTCAGATCGCTGGGTTTTTCAGAAGAAAATAAACAAACAAAAAAACGACACTTTCGGGTTCCTTTGGAGAGATTGTTTGGTTTGTCAGAAAAAAAATCAACGCACATAAAAAACATGCACATAAAAAAAACACTTCCGGGTTCCTTAAGGACACATCTGAGATTGTTGGGTTTGTCAGACAAAAAATATTCAATGAACAAAAAAAAAACAAATAAATAAAAAAACACTTCTGGGTCCCTCAACAACACATCTGAGATTGTTGTTTTCCCAGAAAAAAACTGATGACAAAAAAAAAAAAAAAAACACTTCCGGGTGGGGTTTTCAGCAAAAAAGACCCCCCCAAAAACTTTGGGGTTCCGTTACGGCACATCTGAGATTGTTGGGTTTGTCCGAAAAAAAATAAACCAGCAAATAAAAAACAAACAAAACACCTCCATCTTCCCTAAAAAAAGATTGTTGGGTTTGAAAGGAAAAAATAAACGAACAAAAAAAAACTTCAAAGGGAATCTCGCGAGATTATATCATTGACACGTCTTTTGAAAACAGCTAGTTTTGCTTTTATTATAATCATATTTTTTTTATTTTGGGGTAATATTCATGCTGTATCCAAAATTTTAGCCAAATTTATAATTTTTAAATGTTTTTTTTTGGATAGGCTCCAGCATCCCCCGCGACCCTGAGTGCAGGATAAGCGGCAGAAAATGGTTGGATGGATGGATGGACTGTTAGAATAATTCAAAATACATTATTGAACTAAATACATGCCATTAATCTGTCATATTCTAATGGGTAATTTGGATGATTTTGAATATTTTTCACATAAAGATCATCAGAAAGCGTTGATGCCGCAGAGTTTTAAAAATTTCAAAACTACTCACCTGCTCTCGTGCATCAGATAACAAATCCAGGTCTGCGACTTGAACTCCCCTTCCGCCGCTGACACTACCGCTGGCCTTTCTCGCCGTCGGCAGCTCAGCCTTGCGTCCGAGCAGGGGGGCCAGGACGCCGCGGGGGCCGCCGACGGAGCCGACGGGGTGCGGATCAAAGAGGAGGGCGGCGAGGACGACGCGTGGAAGAACGACCTGGAGGAGAAGCTGGGTGAGGAACAGCATGCACATCCTCTCCAGCTCCACACCAGGTTATAGACAGGGCGGAATGTCTCTATATATTAAAGACGTCGCATGGATTTTATATATGTGTAACGTCACCGTTGATATCTAGATCGTTTGCTCCCCCTTCAATCATTTCTAGAAGATCTAGAGAGGTGGAGGTATGACCTGGGGACGGAGAAGAGCAGCCATGTCTGGTTTGGAGACACTTGAGGAGGAGACAGGAGGCAGGGGTGGAGATGTGGAGATGTGGAGGTTGTCTTTGGGAACGAGGAGGACAGAGAGGATCAGGAGTGAGTCCATCAGAGGGACAGCATGAGTTAGATGTTCTGGAGAGAAGATCAGACTGAGATGGTTTGGGCATGGATGGAGAGGGGGAGGAGGATGCTGTGGTTGGAGCTGCCGGGCAGGAGGACCAGACGGAGGGTTAGGAGGACAGGAAGTGAGTTGGTGCGAGAGGGTAAGATGGAGGCAGATGATTGGCTGTCGCGTCGGCCCAGACCTCAATGGAAATACCCCTGTGATTTCTTCTAGTCTGTGGTTCGGAGCTGCTGCCGCCGGATCTAGACGCCTCCACTGAGAGCTTCCCGGGGCGTTTTTCCTCAGAGGGGCCACCAGCCGACCCCGGGTCTCCCGGCTACGAGCCGTTCCCGGAGCAGCGGCTGGAGGCGGAGCTCGTGGTGAAAACGGAGGCGGAGGAGGACAAGGGCGCCGGCCGAATCCATCCAGGCTTCGGGTTTGAGGACGGCGACAGACAGTTGTGGTCCCCCGGAGACGGGTGCTTCCCGTACGACGGGGACCCGTACGAGCCGACCCAACCCGCGCTCGCGACTCCGGGCGGCGCGGAGCCATCGCCGGCGCCCACGGCCGGCAGATCCCATTTTGCCGCCGTGAGCGCAGCTCGGGTGAAACGACGAGCGAGGACCTTCGGCTTCAGGAGGTCGCACCCCGATGAAGGACACGACCCTTCGCCCTCAAACTCGTGTCATAGCTCCGCCGACCCGACCGGCCCGCACCAGGACTGCGGCGCCTTCGGCCTCGGCCGCAGGATGAGGACGCCGTGGCGATCCGGCGTCGGGGAGAAGAGGTTCAAATGCACCTACTGTGACAAGAGCTTCATGAGGTTCAGCCAGCTGAAGGAGCACCTGAGGAGCCACACGGGCGAGAAGCCCTTCAGCTGCATTCAGTGCGGCCGCAGCTTCACCAAGCAGTGCAACCTGATCCGCCACGCTGTGGTGCACAGTGGCGAGAAGCCCTACGAGTGCTCACTGTGCGGGAAGTGCTTCACCCAGAGGTCCAGCCTCAAGTCGCACCAGAAGACGGCCCACTGACACCTCGCCCCGCTCCTGGAGAACAACTAGATCCGGGAGATGAACGTCTGTTCCCCCAAAACAAGACAGAAGAAGACGTCCTCTTCGGATTTGTCCGATTCCTTCTTTTATCAAGAGTGGTTCGTTATCGCTGCTCGGACAGAACCAGCAAACCATTCCTACGAGACCCTTCGCTTTGTTTGTTCGACCTCCTCGTTGTCGTTGTCGTTGTCGTCGCTTTCTTCCTTTGTGCCGCCAAAACAAATAAAACCTTCACTTTCTAATCTGTTTAAAAGGTGACGTCGGGTTTGACACCGCGACTCTTTGGACATGAGACGAGCATGAACCGTCAGGTCACAGTGACCTTGACCTTTGACCGCCACAAAACAGTTCATCGATGAGCCGTTTCCGACAAAAAAACATTTATCGGATTGTCGGACGCTGAGCTCACACCTAACGGTTTTCACGGTCGCAGGTCGCACAACCTGAAAATCAGAAGGATCATTTTAGGAGTCTTACTGGAGTCACAGCTCCCGTCGTCTCAGTCCTCAGGTATAAGGTGGTCGTCTTCTCCGAGTCTTGGGCTGACAACATTTTCAAAGATGTTAGATATTACTGCAAGTCTTTCAGTCTTTTCGGCGATGTAACACCATGGACAACCAATAAATGAGCTCCGACGAAACAGGAAACCTGATGGACAAGCAATCGCCAGAGCGGTATCGGCAGCAGAGATGGTATTTGTTGGTATTTCAACGCTCCAACGCATCACCACCCAGCGGAGAAGGAGAAGCCATGGACTGAAATAGCAGAGGCTCTGCAGATACCCGGGGGAAACATTGCATGGTGGGAAAAGAATGGCTGAAAAATGTAGTTATCTGAAAATAGTGACCCTTTAAGTTTCAATGTCTTTGTAAAATCTCAGTCTGAGACTAAAAACTAGCCTTTAGATGTGAGATGATAGTTTTCTACAAGTCTTTTTCAAATCTTTTCAACGTCTTCTGACATATGGGTTGCTTAAGACGGCACTTTTTAGAGTCTCCGCTGCCCTTCCTGACAGAGAAGCTGGAGAGAACTCAACCGAGAAGATCCGTGGTTGGATTCCCACTGGAGGCCTTTCTGTGCGGAGTGTCCGTGGGGTTTCCTTTGGGTTCCTCCCAAAGTCCAGGATGATCATTCGAGACTCAAAATTGCCAGGACGTGTGAATGAGAGGCTGAACAGTTGTATGTCTCTCTAAGCGCCCTCCTGAGTGCAGGACGAGAAGTATAGATATTGAATGAATAAATGAATCACTGTTCTTTGGCGCCCCCGTGTGGCCTAAAATGGTATTACTACAACAACCGTCCACATCCTGCCTCCACGCCTCTGATATCAAATCCTCGCTCAAATAACCCGCTTTGAATGATTTGGGTCCCGGACTATATTTTCAAATGCAGGGAGTTTTAATCTGCTGGCGGCAGCGAGAAGCTCAAGAAAGGGGTGGAGCCAAGTCCAGATGGAGAAAGCTTTGTTATTCAGTCGGAGGGAAAAAAAAACGTCCTTTTCCGTGTTCATCAAAGCAGGTAACAAACAGTTTACACAAAATATACAAAGGTAAGACATTAAAAACACTTTTTTCATAAATATGACATTAGATCCTTAAATCCTGCAGAACAGTGGCACGAAAGCTACATTTGCATTTATTGTATTTGTTGTTGTTTTTTTGCATAGAAAAGTGACTAAGAGGAGATCACCGAGTATCCACGGCTCCTGAATCACCGATTTTTCTAAGGAACGATGAAAATGTCCCTCGGCCTCCAGTCGGTTTAATTTAACGCGTTAAAAAGACACACACACACACACGCACACACACACACACACACACACACACACAGGAAGAGTGCTTCCGTTAAGATTTGTTTTCATATCAAAGTATATCACACTACCTCGCAGTTACCTGGGAATTTATTGCAGTTTTTACTTTTAATTTCTCCCTGATTTCAGGTTGACTGTCCACCGTTTTCCTGCCAGTTTTATTGTCTGTAAACTGAGATTTAATTAAAAAAAAAAAAAAAAAACTACAAAACTGAAGTCGCTGAGACGAAACCTAAATTACTCAATTAAGAAAAATGTAAAAAAAAATACACTCATGTTAATTATTCAGCTCAGCATCCTAAACCTGGATGCAGATAATTAATCCAGAATTTCACAGTCAGATTACATTATATGATATATATTGATAGATTAGGTTGCCGTGGGATTTCACATGAAATCAAGCGTACCATCTTCACACAGGGGTGGGGGTGGCTGGGGTACAGCCCCGCAGTCCATCTGTGTAATTTAACGGGGTTAGGACGAAATGGAAAACCATTTAAAAGTCCACATTGAGGACGCACCCGCCTGCCATTTTATTAGGTACGCCTGGATTCGCCCTCTGTTGGGATTAGAACTCAAATCCGTGTGTTTCTGCTCTGCTGTCCCACAGATACACACTCAATCGTCTCCATGGAGAGGCGACGGGCGAAATATTAGGAACGGTCTAACACTACGTTTGTGTGTGTGTGTGTGTGTGTGTGTGTGTGTGTGTGTGTGTGTGTGTGTGTTACAGGCACACGCTGATTACGGAACAGCCTCTTCGGCTAAAAGTCCGACGAGGGTGTGAGTTAAGAAAGAGGACGGGGAAAAGTGTCAAGTTTCGATGAAAAACAAAAAATAAAGGACACACACACGCACACACACACACACGCATGCACGCACACATACGCACACACGAGACGTATGAAATCTTTGAAGGGGAGGCTGGAAAAAAAACAACAACATCAAAATCATCCGACAAAATTAAATATAAACAACCTCTTCCAAAAAAATAATCTCTGGTTTGGGCGTCGGTTGCCTAGGTAACCGTAGAAGACAGGCGTCTCCGACGAACAGTCCCTTCGGCGTCTTCGCCACGTGATACATTCACTTGAAAGATAAAAACATCAAGTGCTCTTTCGCTCTGCTGCGGTTTTGTTATTCGCCAAAATCCCTCGACACGTGGTGTCAGGGGTCAGGGGTCAGGGGTCAGGGGTCAGACCCATCAGTCCTCCCGTCCACGCTTCGGTTTGTGTGTGTGTGTGTGTGTGTGTGTGTGTGAGGATTTACATGCCAGTTACACGTGTCAGGTTATGTGTGTTGTCCTCTTCCTCCAGGCTGCTGGAGCAGTCCATGGCCTCGCCCCCCTCCCTCTCCCTCATGGGACAGCAGCTCCCATCGAAAACATCCTCCTCCTCTTCGTCATCCTCCTCTCCCCCTCCTCTGCTCTGCCAGGAGAACGGCGGGATCTCTGCCACCACGTACTTCTTGGCCCAGCCAGTCAGCGCGGCCTTGGGCCGGGGTTCGTTTCCCGTCAGGCCCGCCTCGCACCAGGAGTTCGCTGCTTTACACACACACACACACACACACACACACACACAGTAACTATTCTGCACCGGCGTGCCCGGTTTCCACATGAAGGTTTAAAGATGACAACAACTAGGCAGCACTTATCTGAATCTAAAAATAAATGAATGCATAGATAAAGTAAAGATCGATGACAAAATAACAATAAATTAAGTTATAAAATAATTAAATCTGACCGTCTTTTTTTTTTTCCCAAAACAGCAAGTTTTTTCTCCTGTTTTCACAGTTTTACATTTCCTGTCCAATCATTTGGGCTGTTTTTAGCTCATTTTTCCGCTACGTGTTCTTCCTGGCTTACTTAGAATAACAAAACAACATCAGGTTATTTTCTCATCTCTTCCGCGACTCATGCAGCAAGAGTTGTTTTACCTCCTGTCACGGGGGAAAATGCTAGAAAACTGTTGAAACATCGAGTGCTTTGGGCTCAAAGAAATGAGAGAAAATCTTACATACTGCAAGAACTATATGTGTTCATATATATAGATGTAAAAAGTCATTGTGACCGTATATCACAAACAACAGGGCAGACAAATGCAACCTGTCAATCAAAGATGACACGGCTGCCTTACGCACAACTGCTGGTCGTAACATCAGGAATATAGTATATTTAACCCAAATAATACAATTTGGGTTAAATACACAAATTAAAAAAAATTGAAAAAAATAAACGTGTATATTGAGGAAGTTTAGCAGCAGTGTTGCAACATTTTATCAAAAAAAAATTGAAAAAAAGTGTTTTTATCTAGGCCCTCCACGTGTGAGAGACATTGCTATTTAAAGTGATAGTGGGGTTCTGACCCGTGGCGGCGGGGGCCACCTGGCCCGGGTTGCCGGCGACGGTGCTGTTGTTGTTGTCCTGCTGGAGGAACTCGGGTCGTGGGAGCTGTGGGGACACGGGCAGGGAGTGACACTGTCGCCCCGGCAGCTGCTGCCAGTAGACGGACGCCTCCCTCTGGGGTCCGGCGCCGCCGCCGTTACTGAAGACACTCCCCGGCGGCGAGTGCAGGTCGAACACCAGCGAGAACACCGACTTGCTGGGGACGTCGTAGAACTTGATCTTGCCCCCGCACAGGTCCTCCCGGGCCGTGAAGGGGTTGACCTTGCGGACTTTGGCCGCCCGCTGGAAGGCTGGCGGGGTGTAGTAGGGGTCCTGGACGTTGATCTTCCTCCCCGGCTTGCAGGAGAAGATGTCCGACTGGCTGCGGCTCAGCCAGATGTTCCGCCGCGGACGGGGTGATTTTGGAGGGATCTTCTCGTCCTGGAATCCGAGAGGGTTCAGCCTCTTGAATCCCTGGACCTTCTCACCTTGGGAGAGGACACGGGGTTTCACTGATTTTCGATTTTAAACACCAGCGGTCAAATCTAGCAGACCATGCTACTGCTCCCCACAGGAAAGGCCGGAGCAGGACCTCCAGACCCCTACCACACCCCGTCAGCCATCTTTCTTTTGGAGCGGACAGGAAGAGGCCGACGAGAAACGAGGAGAATGATGGGCGAGCAATCATCTCCGATGGACAACCTGCCACCACCTGCTGCAGGACACCTTCACGGCACCAGCACCGCTCCTCCGGGGAGCGCAATGCTCCTCCCCCCACATGCAGTATGACAGTCTGATCTCATTTAAGTGCAGTCAAGTCTAGATTGCATATATTCTGGCCTAAAATGTCCACACAGAGTTTTGTATTCTGTTTTTTGAAACCACTGGAGTCAATATTCTCCCACCACTATTGCTCGGTAGCAATGTTGGTTCCTCCTGCGTCCACTAGAGGGAAACATTGGGCCGATCCTGTGCATCTCCCGTCTGAAGTGCTATTTGTAGCACTTTTATTGTTTCTTGACCGGCTCTGAGGAAATGTCTTCTTTCAGACATCTGCTCGCCCAGGTGGGATCGTTTTTGGATCGCAAAAGCAAACAAGAAAAACACATCCGATGCTAAAAAACCTCGCCTGGAAGCCGTTCTGCACGTCGGGCCGGAAAAAGTGTCCGACAGGATCGTAAATTTCCCCCAGTGGGACCTAAAAAAAGAAACACTATGAAAACAAATATTTGGCCCCACGATTTTTTGGTTCCGCAATGCCGGGCTCTTTCCAGCTATGAGAGCCACGGCGCTCTCGGGGGAAATGTCACGCGGTCACGTAAAAAAAGAGCGGGAGGTTCGGTCGGCGTCACGGCAACAGATGGGAGAGCTCGGGATACTTGGATTCGGTGCGTTCACGGAAAAACACGCAGACATCTTCGTCACGTTCCGTAATGACTCTGCGAATACAGACGCTGAGAAGTGTGACGGCAAGGGTTAAAGGGTCAAGCATCTCCGGACAGACGTGCTGACCTGGAAAGAATCCAGGGAGGAGAACATTGAGAGACCCCAAGCAGGAGACCATGGAGAACCCAGGCAGGAGAATATGGAGACTCCATTCAGAGAGAGGCCAGGCTGGAGATCATGGGGAACCGAGGCAGGATCATACTGAATATGCCATCAGGAGTCCCATGACGGAGACATGTTGTGTTGACCCTGAGTGTGTGGAGTGTTTTGCAGAAGAACATGGACGTGGGAGGAGCACGTCTGCTGTTGTGACAAACATCTCAGGCCTCCTGTCCTTCTCACACACAACTTAACAAAGGTAAGTGTCCTCCTTACCTTTGGGCGCCGCCTTCTTTTCACCGTCGCCGCCGCTGGCGGGGGTGCCGCCCTGCTCCATCCCTTCGGCCTTGAGCCTGGCCAGGATGTCCTCCAGGTAACGGACGATGTCTGGGAAGGACGGGCGGAGCGACGGGTCCATCTGGAGGACGGGAGCGCAAGTGAGGGAGAAAAAAAAAAACAAAACACGTTTCTTCACAGAGACGTTTCAGAAATTCAGATTTTTCGGACAAGGTGGACGACGGCGATCCCAGTATGGGATCAGGAGGCTCCTTCAGATCCTCTGGATTTATCTGAGCAGCGACCAAATCCCCCCCCCGGTCCACTGATTAAGAAGCGATCCGCGGCATGAAATAAACATTCGGCGGAAAACCAAGGGGTGAGTTTGATGGACTTAGCTCCGCCCCCTTCTGTGAAAACACTAATCTACCGGCAGCGTCGGGTTTTCCTGCCAGGGGTCTGAGCCGGCTTTCGGGGAGCCAGGGAGCCCCCCGAGCCCCCTGGGGGGTTCTGGAACAAATCAGATTATGCGGGTAGTAAGTAGATCGGTGCTTCACTTCTTTGCTACTTTGGAAATTGAAAGAAACAAATGGCACGGATGCCAAAAACGGCAAAGGAAATGTTTTCCATGACTTGATCTGGGCTTTCTTTCTTCTCCGATTCTTTACTTACACACAACTACAAACATACACAGGTTGGTTTGCTAATCGGGGACAGGGTCACGGAGGAGGGGCTATCCCTGCTGTCATTGGGCGAAAGGCGGGGTTCACCCAGGAACGATCACAGGGCCACATGTAGACACTCACTCATTCACATGTGATATAGACTCAAAAGAAACATTCCCTCTCACATTGAATCATACAACCATTCACTCACTCACACTAACATCATGTAAAAATATACAGCATTCATCCTCTCATTCACGTGTCACATTAAAACATACAATTCAGTCACTCACCTTCTCACTCACACATTATGTAGAGACAAAAATATTCACCCCCTCATTCACATTTAATATTGGAACGTACAACATGAATCCTCTCATTTATGTAGAAACATCCAACCCTCTCATTCACGATTCACACAGAGACACAACTATTCACTCATTCATTCACAAGTCATATAGAGGAAAGAAAAAATCACCCTCCCTTTCACTGTCATTCACGTCACAGAACCAAACAACCATTCAGTCACTCATTCATACATCATGTGGACAAAAAAATTCACCCTCAAATTCATGTAATATGGAAACAAACAAACGATTTAGTCACTCGTTCATACATCATGTAGAAACATGCAACTATTCATTCTCTCATTCACATGTCTGGGCAATTCAGGGTCCCTAGTGAACCTCTTTTTTTTGGGACTTTGGGAGGAACCCGGGGAACCTGGAGGAACCCCACGCAGACAGGGGAAGAACATGGAGCCTCCATACAGGAAGGCCTCCCGGTTGGAATCCAACCGAGGACCTTCTCGCCGTGAGACAGCCGCGCAAACCACTACGCCACCGTGCCGCC